>CM046371.1:13280219-13307332 GCA_025413025.1 Ficus hispida | reverse complement strand
GAGCTAGGGTTTGTGAGTTTAATTTGTGTGAAAGTAAAGTGGGATGTTAAGGTTTGTGCTAAGTCAACTTTCACTCTAAGAGAGCTGTATTTTGAGGGGCAAGATTGGAAAGTTTTCGGCTGATATCTCCCTTCATTGCCGCCACTTTCACAAGGAGGGTTTGGAGTGAAAATTTTGGTTCAATAAGCTTGAGACAAGGTGTCACTTTCACATGTCTCTTCTTTGGGTCAACTTGCCCAAATAAGCTATGCCATTTCTTACACAAGGTTGCATGCATGCAACACTTCCTTTCTTTTCTTCATTTGTTCAGCTTTCTTCTTGTTTCTTGAACCAAAAATCCGAATCCTCCTTAGCCTTTCTCATTTTATTTTGTTTTTCTTTCTTTCAATTTCCACCATTGATCCAAGGTTGTCTTCTTCATTCTCATCCATTAGATCTTCCAACACACTAATCCTTACTCTAAGTTCTTATTGGCCACTTAACATCCAAAGTTTGACCATTGATTTACCTAGGATTCTCTAGCATTAAATCTACACCATTGATTTCAAATCAAGCATAATTTTTGATCAATTTTCCACATTTGGATTTCCTAAGAGTAAACACTATTAATTCATCTTCTATCCATGTAACACATTAATTCCCAATCATGCTCTCAAAGCTTGACTATTGATATGATCAAAATAAGTACTAAGATTATTAAATCGACCCGATTAATAAAAATCGGGATTCTTTCCTAAAAATTAACGATATCCCCCTAATGCGACATAATAAATTTTTCGGACAAATTTATATGTCGTTCAACTCATCTTTTATATATTTAAAATTTCTCATTTAAATAGAGAATTCAACATCGTTAAATCATCGACATCATCACACTGATAGCATATGTGCAGTCGTTCATGATCTTGAAATTTGATATTCATCAAAATAATTTATTAGAAACATATTAATGAAGGAATCCACAATAATAATCCATGAATCAAGCTTATGAATTTTTTTAGGGCATCACAAATTATGACCAGTATACTATCCAGATACCTGTTAGTCAATAACCAGTTTACTATGTGCGATTATAGGTACTATAATTCTAGAAGTTTACCTAGCATTTTCCTTTTCCTCCCACATATTTTCACACCCTAATGACAGCTATTCCCCAACTATTAAGAGACAATTAAACCAAAAAATTGAAACCCAATTAATTCCAAAATTGATTTGGTATTAAATTATTCACAATTTATTTTATAATATTCAAAATTTCTCTTTTTACATACTCTCTCTCTCTCTGTCTCACTTTCCTAGTCTCCCTCTCCTACGTACTATCATTCGCATTCTCATTCTCTCGCTCTCTCTACCCCTCTCAAATGCACAAAAAAAAGAAAAAAAGAAAAAAAATCCACCGAACCTCTAAATTCATTTAAGCTAAAATCAAAAAGATTTCAAGGTATGTTTTTGTTATTTTTTGTTGATGATGATTTTATTATTTGTTTTGGTTTGGGATTCTTCGAGGGGTTAGATAATTTTCTTGATGAGTTTCTTCATGTAAGTTTGAGGAAATGATGAGAAATATTCATTAAATAATGATTAGGGGAGGTTATATAATTAATTGAGGATGATTTATTGTTTTAGAAATATGTTACGTTTTGTGAATGGTTGAATTTTATCAACAAGATAATTTTAGGATTTTTGATTTCTTAATTCATGATTTTGTTGGTATGGTGATTTAATAATTTTATATGTTAGAAATATATCTTAGGGCTATTTTAGGTATGTGTGTATGAATCATGTACGTTGTGATGATAATTATTATATTTTTAATGAATTTTTGGATTTGACCACTATTACTGAAAATTTCAAGATTTTATGACCAGTGTTCCAAAATGTTTTTGATGATGCAAACAGACTCTATTTTTAATGAATTTAATATTGGTGGAAATCTCTGGATGTCTAATTTTATTTGAAATCAGTTTCATATCATTTGGAGATATATGTGAACTTTTATAAGTTTTTAAAGAGGCAGAGGTCTGGCTACCAGATTTTATAAAATTTTAGCCATCAGTATTCAACAAATATTCTCTGTTTTTAACAAATTTAATATTGTTAGAAAATACTGGATGTCTATTTTCATTTGAAATCATTTTAGATTGTTTAGATATATATGTGAATTTTTATGATTTTTCAAAGGGACAGAGGATCTAGCTGACAGTTTCTGTAAAATTTTGGTAATCAAATTCAAAACTATTTTTGAGAGTCCAAACCATCTTCATTGTTAACGAGTTAGGTATCATTAGACAGATCTAGATGTATATTTTCATTTGCAATTAGTTTTAGATCATTTAAAGCCCTGTATGAATTTTTATGAATTTTTGAAGGGACATAGGCCTGATTGTCAGTTTTTGTAAAGTTTTGTAATTTTGTGAAATTATCCGATTTTTGTATTTTGATGTTATTGAATGATGAAATAGGCCTATTAGGCACTGGTATGATACGATTGATGCGTTTGATGAATTATTATAATATTTTGTTGATTTTATTATATTTATTATTATAGCATGAACGGTTCTAAAGGTGAGTACCCGAAACCTCAATCGCGCATCACTATTAAAAAATTTAAAAAGATTAAGTAAGGTGTTTATATAAGTACACTCTCATTTGCAATATGAATCAAATATTTAAAAAGTATATGTTTTGATGGTAATCATGATGCTATGATGTTCTTAATTAATACTTATCTTATGACGATGTTTTGATAAAAAATGTATATATATATATATATGTATTTTTATATTTCTAAAATAGGATTATACACCCTTGATGATGATGATAATGTTGTCCAGTGAGCGACTTTTTGTCACCATTAGTCTGGGATTTGCTACTCCACTCCTTTCATGACTAACGCGCTATGATGGTGCAATGCTGGGCCCAATATATAACGGTTTTAAAAGTTAAAAAGTTTTTTTTAAATGATATTTATGATGATAAAAGAAAATTTTTTATTTACATTTATAAGATTTAAGTGTTTTATCTAGCTTTTGCTTATATAAGTTAATTCATGTTACAGATAAAAGAAATGATAAGATATAATATTGAAGGAGCTTGGAGCGGAAGCGGGATAATGTGTGAGAGGAAAATAGGAGGAACGATCATGAGATGGACATTTTTAATTTCAAATAAAGTTTTGAGACTATAGTTCATTATTATTTGATTGGATTATTCATATAGACTTATATTTTATTTATGAAATGGGCTTTAAAAAACTATATCTTAATTGTGAAGGTTATTTTGATATATTTAAAAAAAAATCTAGGTTTTTCTAAAATTATGTAATTAAAGTTTTCCGTTATGTTAAGATTTTTATTTCAAGCTTAATATTTTCCATAATTTTATAAGAGATGAATGAATAAATAAAAAATCAATCGTAACAGTTCGTGAAGAGTTGTTACACAAAAATCCAAAAAAAATTTATTTTTTTGAACCAAGATATTTGGGTATGTGGTTTTTTGGACTACTGTAACTGATTTTTGGCATCAAAATGACTTGAAGAAGTTATATAAGTTGTATATCATTATTACTCATAAAAAGTAAAAGGAAGTAATGATCAGTTGTCTAGATTTTAAAAAAGATTGATATTTAGGTTCCAAATTCACAAATTGGCCGTGACTACAAATGTCATGACAAGATATGTCTTTATACTAACATTTCTCTCTTTGGACTCATTCTAATAAAGGAAAATTTGATTAATTTACGAAGGACCTATAGACGTACATTAAATCATATAACATTCAATAAGAAACACCCAATTCGTATAAGTATTTGGATCAATTTTACTACTCAATTCTACTTAATTGAACTACTCGACTCGATCTTGAATATAAAGAAATGTATATCCAAATTTTCTGGCTATAAAGGTATCCCTCTCAGACAATCTACATTAACTCCACAATTTGGAGAGCGGGAGAAATAATATATCGATAGTCCAATTAATCACTTTTAAAGGATTCAAGAAGTGAAATCTATGTAATATCTATTATAATTATTAGTCTTAAAACCTTGTGTTAAAAAACTATTTGAATCTTTTAAATTCAAAAACCTTGTATTTTCTTTCCCAAAGAAACATAATCCTTTTTTTTTTTTTTTCTTTAAAATAATGAATCCCCATACGCATAGCGAAAGTTGCTTTCTTGGTAAGGATGAACCATTCTAGAGTTTTTGGTGCAATAGCTCTATGTTGCTGGAATATACAATTGAGAGTATATTCTATATTCCAATGTCTTTTGCTTCGGCAATTATCACAAGATTCAGTCATCCAGATCAACACCATTTTATTAGATTGAAAGGTTGTTATGGAAGTTATATTATGTTCTCCCACAGTTGTTTCCCCATACTCTAATCTAGAATGAAAGTCTTTTGGTGTTTTCATATTTTTAAGTCAAGAATTGTGACCTACGTACTTACAAAAAAAAAAAAAAAAGATCCTACACAATAAGTAACAAAAAGGACAATTATAGGGGAGAAAGAAGAAAATAACCTTTTTTTTTTTTAGGAAAATATTTATGGTGAATTGTATATTTAGGTGGGCAAAAAAAAATGTGAAGAATTAATGGGGTGTGTAGATAGAACTGCAATTTCTTTAAATAACTGTGGCTACTCAAGATTGAGAAGAAGAAACTATTCCCTATTTGTTATCAAAGAGCTTTTTTTTTTTTTTTTTTTTTTTTTTTTTTACCCGGATCCCTGAACTTTTAAATATATAGCACTTAGGTTCTTATTTTGAAATTTTAGATAACTTTATTCTAAATAACTTATAATAACTAGTTGACTTATTTGTATTTTAATGTAAAATTATGTGTAACATGATATTATTTTCTACTAATTCACCATTCATTCAATCGAAATCATTTAAATCAGTCTAAATAGTTGTAAAATAAACTGAGTTAGATGAAAACTGTATCATGGTACATATAATTTTACATAAATTACAATAAATCAATTAGTTATTATAAATTGTTTACAAAAGAATAACAACGAAAGGGCTGTCCCACCATAGGGATGATAATCTTTGCCTAACTTTTATTTTCTATTTACACAGTGTTAATATAATCTAACATAATTATTTAATCTATGTCTATAACTATCTTATTAAACAAAGTTGCATTTAAAAACTTGATTTTGTCCTTTTCTTCTCTCTCTCTCTCGCTCTTTTCTTGCCTTAACTTCTTCTCTCTTTTTTTTAATCTGACCTTAAAAATTAATTTTAAAAAATTTTAAAAAAAATTTAAAAATTAAAATTTTTAATTATTGTACCATTAAATTTTATTACATAAATATACGGCATTTTTCGGTCAACACACCCTTTGACTTAAAAATGGCTTTTTAATCCCAAAAAAACTTCCCTAAAAAAAAAAAAAAAAAGTTAAAACTTGAAACCAAACATATGCAAATGTTAGTCTTATCCATGTACCCAAACAATATAAAATGCCATCTTGAAATATCAGACTTTGGAAGACAATTAATTCCAACGGCTACAGCGGAGTTATAAAAAGAAACCCAATTGGCGTTCTTGGGAAGCAAGAAACATCTCAAGACTTTCTCACAGCTCTCTCTCCTCCTATTTTTCTGATTATTGAAGTTTCCCAATTCTGATCTCCAACGACATGGAAAAATCTCTGAAGAGTTTCCAAGGAAGAAGATCTACTCTGAAGAAGAAAGCCGGCGAGCTCGCCACTCTCTGCAATGCCGAGGTTTGCGTGATCTGTTTCGCACCCGACGGCAATCTCCAAGTGTGGCCGGAGAACCCAACGGAGGCACAGTCAGTTATCGACAAGTACAGAGAAGCAAGCAAGAAAGGAAACAAGCGTAAGAGACAAGAGAAGCTTGATCTCTCTGACCTGTTCGAGGCCAAGATAAAGAAGCTTGAAAAACAGGTTCTTGAGGAGGAAGAAACTGGGGACTATTTCAACCATGGAAACATTGGAGGATTGCCACTCTCGGATGGAGATCTTGATGCGTTATCGGAGAAATCGTTGACGGGTTTATCAGATTGCTTGGAGGCCAAGATTCAGGCTCTAACGGAAAGAATTGAATCGCTCAAGGGAAATCAAGCAATGCCCTCGTTTGGTTTTCTTATGTCTTGAGGTTTGAATTTATTTTCTGTAGATGCTGCGCTTGCAATTTGCTGTTGCTGAATTGAGAGATTAATTGAATGGGTCATAATGTGGCCAAGTCGGTGTTAGGTTAAATTTCCTCTTTTTAGTTTTCTTGTGTTCTGTAATTCTGTTTTGTACTATGTTATGTTTAGTTTAATTTTAATGAAGGTCCCTTTTTTCATTGAAAATAAAGTTGCGAATTATCAGTAATGTAAGCATGCCATAAAACTGTTGGTTTTGTTTTTAATTAGAACCCCATGTTCTAGTCCCCAAATTTTTTGTTAAAAAAAAAAAAAAAAAAACCCAAGTCACTACTTGCATGACTATGAAATTGACACACAAATATGGTATTTTTTTTTTAAATTTTATTTTTTAATTTTTAAGTTTACCAATAGAAACAAAAACATTCAGACATAATTTTTAAAAAGTGTTGCATAGTTTCTGTAGCATTTCTTTAGTTCCCATTTGATGAAAAACTTTACTCGTTTATCAATTTGAGAATAAAATCGAATGGAAAAAGAGGAGGAAAGAGCTTAATAAGCAAATTGTGTCTTGTGTAAGAGCTCAAGGTTTCAAATCCATGGCTCTTCTTGACATTGAAAAGTAGATTCATAAATTAATCAGAAATGGTAGTACCAATGAGTTTTGACTAGAATTAATATTGATATTAGCATCCGAAAATCACAAATTGGTCATTACTATTAATGTCAATCTTACAGTAGCATTTCTCTTTGGACTCGTTTTTTATAATCGGAAAAAAAAAAAAATTAAAATAGCGAGGAAAAACTGATTAATTTTACAAAGTTGAAGTTGTGCTACTCTACTGCACTTGAATGCTTAGGAGAAATTCTCTACATCTGTTCCAAAACTTGTTGTCCACTCTCATCTCCCATTTATCAGAACAACACCCGATGAAGCAAACAAGACAAGTAGAAGTTATTTGGTTGAGTCGTTTTTCAAGGATGATGGCCTTATTCCCCCAAATTCCGACTTAGTTCTGAAGCTGTTGAAACTGACAAGGTCGACAAGACGAAGTGCTGCATTTCTGGTGGCAAAACTAAGAGAGTATGCCTGCCTCGCCCTTTCGAAAATAAAGTCGCTTAGCAAGGCTACTGAGAAGTTCCCGGCTGTGCAGAAAGTTGCTAACATCGTTGCAAAATTACATGTTTATTTCTGCCCATGCCTTCCAATGAGGAAAACAGATTTCTTTCGGTACCGCATTATGGGTACCGACTACTATGCTATGATCTTGGTAGAGCGGAGGATCAAAACTCTAAAGCAATTGCCTCAACCAAAGGAGGACGTCACAGGTACTCCCAACCGGACCCTCGCAACAGACAGAATGGATTTTAGAAACAAAGACAAGCAATTTGAAACCGAAGACTGTGAAAAATAACACACTGCACAATGGGATTATTGCATTTTCTTGTAATTAAGAACGAGCTCTGAGTCTACAATCAAACCTCAACGAAAAAAAAAAAAAGTTGAACTGAATTTTCTGGTCTCTTCACTGTGGCGTTATTACTTCTTCTTTAAACATTACTATACATAACATGTAAAGAAAGATTAATAGCTTCAATGGCCACTAATCGCACTTAATAGAACTGTAAATGTGGCGGACAAAGCAAAAAGTAGCCACAAAACCAACAGTGCCGAAGACCAAGAAAAAGCCATAGCTGATGCAAGCCATGTATCCAAAAACGAACGAGATTTGCATGGAACCTGACCACTTTGATTCAGCAAAGTAGTAATATATGCAGTAGCCATAAACGTACAATCCAATTGATCCACCGCGAAGAAAAGACCTGAGAGACATAGATGCTTATAATCAGTTCAGCAAACTAAGAATCGACTAGTTGTAGAGTTACTAATAGTAAATTTAATGACCATAAAACTCTTTGTAGGACGCACCATTGGACTCGCAAATATAGACTAGCAAGTGCGATTACATTGTTGCACTGCTTGTGTAGTTGAGTGTAAACGAGTACTTTCTTATTAGTCGAATGTAATGGTGAAAAAAAAGGATTGAAGACCATTTTTTTTAGACAAGTTTTTGTATTATGACAAGCACCCTGATAGTAATGCTAAATTCAAGCAAGCATTACACTTCAGTTGAGTCATAGCATTCGAGCAAGCGAGTTGCTTGCATCTGTGTGCTTACGGTTTATGGTTTCAAACCGATTATTAGTATTTTGGTGAAAGAAGAATCAGTGACATTCAATTCCTCATCGACATTATGCGAACGACTGAAAACCAAATTAAAATATCATGGAAAATAATTATAGGAGACAAAGAAAGAGTAAAAGAGAAACAAGAATTTCAAACAATGATTTGAGCATGACAAGAACAAAACCTAAACTAGCAAAACTGCAGAAACTTTATAAAGAAAATGAGTACCTCCACCACCATTTATAATCTTCAGCAACAAGCTGGCGCCATGTGCAAATGGCATTAACTAAACCGACGGTGATTAGAAGAAGAATGAAGTTGGTAAACAGTATCGTGTAGACGACATAGTTCCTAAGATCCTTGTTCTGAAGATCCCACAAGCTCATAATTACAATTTTAAGCTCATTGTTGATTAAATGAAAGGAAACAAGCCCAGCCAATACCATCTGAGGAAGAGTACGCCTGTACCAGGGAAGTGGCGGAATATCTCGGGGCACTTTTGCGATTTGGAAAGGAGCTTGCAACTCAGCCTCAATATTCTGGCGAATGTCTTGAGACCCGACCTTATAGCTACTTTTGCGAATAATTCCTCCCAGTACAAGCAATGGAAATGTGCTAATCCAAATGAGAACTAACACGACGATTGTGCTTAAAGGCAGGCCTACAGATGCTTTATAAGAAGTAGCTACTGAGTTAAGAAGGCAAAATGTAAGAAGCAGAGGTCCACTGAAAAGACATCCAGTTAGAAGCAGATTTCTCAACTGTCATAACAAAGTCGGAAATAGAATAAGTGCACCAACTTATGCTTGTAGAAGAACCAAAATCAAACATTCAAAAGAAGCAAAGAAGTGAACGCCTGCGAACATACCCAATTTGTCCCCTCAAGCTGACAATAAAACGAAGTTGCTGTATATCCCGCAATACCAGAAGTAATTGCATATATTATTATCAATGCAGTCAATAAACGTCCGCCGTTGTATGGATTAAATACGTCAAATATCCCAAGTAGCAGAACGAGTACGGTACTTGAAAAGCATGCCAAGAAGATTGAAACACGTTAGTTCACCAACTCTCCTAAAAGCTTAAGCTAGTTTTATATGCTATCACTCCCCACTAAGACCCAAAATTTATTAAAGGCCCAATTCTGTGATGAAAATTCGGGACCTTCTACTTTGATAACAAGTTAGTTTTATCAATTCTCCTAAAAGCTTAAGTAATTAGGAAGTGGGCTGGCAATAGTTTTGTATTCTAACAAAACGATCATTTGTCCCCGATTAAGTATATCTGAGCTTGGTAGTATGGTGTAGTAAGATCTCTAGATACTCACAGTGTTAACAATTGAGTACCACAACCAAGTGCTGCAGAAAGTAAAGACTTGTGACCGGGGTATGTAAACACGTCGTCTCTGATGGACTTCCATCCTCTTTCTTCTCGGCTATTAACAAATCCCTCATCTTCCAAACCCCTTCTGCATTCATCAACCATAAAACACATAAGAAACAGGAGGAGAAATAATAAACAGTTGAGCATTCACATAATGCTTACACCGTCAGATCCTTCCTAACGACACGCATGTAATATATCACAAGGAAACCAGCGAACAAGAGAAGGGTAACACAGGAGTTCAACACTAAAAACCAACGGAGTTCCACGTTATGCGGTGCCATTGAAGATAGTGAGTACTTTTCCCTCCTTTTCTCAAATGGAATGTCCACTTCCTTCCAAAACACGGAATAAACGAACTTTACAAACGTTTCCTTATCCTCGGTTAGGTCTACTGCTGCTCCAGTGTATGCAGCCACAGGATATACATGAACTTTGATCTCGATCACGCGATCCTTGTTGAAAAGAACGTCAAAGCAAATGTGTGTGTAAAGAAAATACTTATAGTTATCCAATATCCCTTGCTTGTGAACTTCCCCGACAAATTCCCATATCGGCAAGTCGTCGTCATGGTACATTTGGAGGTAGTAATCACTTTTGATTGCTGTTCGGAACCGGGAAACTTCTTCCGTGGTCAAATTTTTGGTACAAGCGACATCCGCAAATTTCTCCACTAGAAACTGGAGTTTGTAAGGAGCATTGACGAGACGATCTCCACTCAACGCCTCACCGAGTGTTTGCTTTCGCTCTTCGATACGATCTGCCATTAGAATAGACCAAATAGTATCGAAAAAACAGTAATATATATATTTATGATAAAACTTGCAAAAAGAACATATTACATGAAAATATAATGCTAGTTTTAAGATAGAAACCTGGTCGACAGAAGGGAAGATCGAAATAGTGGTATGTTTCACTGAACATAAAAGGAACAAAGAACAGATTAATTCATATCATATGTACATATATATGTAGAATAAATACAGCAATTTAAAACATTGGTAGTTAACAATATACGGTTGACATTGAGTAGAAAAAATTGACCTGGGATTTCGAAAGGGACCAACTTTATTGACATATAAAGGAACAGGATCTCCAGCTTTATAACGGTGGGGCTGTTTTGCATCAGATCTCACTTGGGTTCCACATTGCATTATTACAACACTTACCATAAGAACAAGTTCTACAAGTTTCTCCATTTTTTTTTTTTCCTTCACTTTTTGTTTCTTCTTCTTCCTCTTCTTCTTCTTCTGAGAGAGGGAGACAAATGTTGCAAATGGCGGCATACAGGTACGAATCAGTCAATCGTTGACTTTTGGCTCGCGTTGACTTTTGAAGATTCCCGTATTGCATCGTAGTACTTTCGATTCAGCGAAGAGGGAGATGCCAAGGTCGGTATCGAATTCGAGTGGGCATAGACTCCATAGGGAAATATCAAACATAGGAAATGCCGACATTAACTACTACTTTTGCCTAAATAATTCAACCAAACATGCCTCCGCTAAACGTGTTAGGAATGTGATTTTTAGATTAAAATTGATTGATTTTTTAAAATTAATTATAATTTTTGTTGATTTAAAAAAAAAAGATAAAAACTAACATGAAAACTTAGATTTAAAAGGAAAAGCCTGTAAATAATATATACTAAAAATATTTTAACAAAATAAAATTCATCAAATAAATAATTTATTTAGCATGCCTTTGAAAACTACTTTTATCCTATATTGTATTCAAATATAATACAATAAATACAATTTGTGTTTTGATATTTTCTTATTTAAATATAATATGTGTTTGAGTTGTTAGTGAGATAGAATATATGATATAATTGATAAAAATAAATAAAAAAAATAGAATGATAAATGATAATTATATTGGTTACTATTAAATGTATTTATATTTGAATTGAATGTATAAGATATCTAAACACATAATACATTACACTCGGATGCAATGTAAAATGCAGTGTGTATTCAAACACGACAATAGTTCTTGTAGATTTACTATTTACTTAGTAAATTTAGTAAAATTTTTATTTAACTAATAAATTTTTACTATTTATTCGAAAAACTTTTGAATGAATAGCATGAAATTAAAAAAAAAAAAAAAAAAAAAAAAAGCCAAGGGGATCACATTCCTTAATTTATACAGTTCAAAACATTAACATCATTTTTTTAAAAACTTTGGGTGGTTTGAAAAATAAAATTATTATCAGACTACATCTATCACTAGATAATATATCATGGTTAGTCTTATTGGCGATGTAATTAGGTTGTGCATAGGACTACTAGAGATAAATAGCATAATAATAAAAGTTAACAGAATTAAATTGCATATTTATTAAATTGTGGAAGTATATAAGCTTTCGTTTGGCTACCATTTCAGATCTAAAATTTTTATATCAATTTTATTCTTTTTCTAAAAAGTTAATAAAAATTATATTGAGATTTAAGATGATTATCAAATATTGATTGAAATAATTCTTTAGGATTATTTTTAATTTTCAGATTGATTGATTGTAACATAGGAATTTTAAATTTATTTGTATTAATTTTCATATTTGAAAATAGGAATTTTAAATTTATTTGTATTAATTTTCATATTTGGAAATAGGAATTTCTTAAATATAGAATATTTGATATCTTTGGGTAACTTATCCATTTTTATACTTATAAACTTATATTTATATAGGAGGCCATTGATAGTTCTCCTTATTAGTTAATCTTCTCTGCATTCCTAGTCCATAGATGAAGCCACATTAATCCTTTATCTTCTTCTTATATCTTTTACTTTCTTATTATTTTTTTTTAAATTTTTTTAGATAGTATAAGAGCCAATACAACTGAATTTCTTAAAGGTTCTTGTGAATCCATATCCATTGTGTAAGAGGTGTTATCATCACATCCATAACTGAATCCGCTGTTAAACCATCATTGATGTCGCCATCATCTAAAATGGATGGCCACCTTGGAGTCTTATGCTTTTGTGAATGCATTTGTTTGAGTCTCTTAACTAAATAGGTATTTTTTATCTTAGTGCACATGGAATTGCAAACGTGTAAATAAGAAGGAAAAGAGAGAGAGAGAGTGAGAGAGTGAGAAAGAAAGAAAGAAAAATTTGAACCAAAACCACAATGCCAAATTTTTTTAACCATTGTTTATCTATTTGAAGTTTTTTTTCCTTCTAAATAAACTAAGTTTTTAATAGAATTTACACTTCAAAGGAATATATATTTTACATGTGAAATTATTGTTAAACTATACATAATTATAAAATATTTTAATATTTAAAAATATATTTAAAGTTATTTTAAAAATACTTGAGGTCTGTTTTTGGAATTTTATTTTGTTTTTAAGTTTTTATATGTACAAATAATTTTCATAAGCTATTTAAAAGTGGTTACGCCTCGCTTAATTTT
Organism: Ficus hispida; assembly: GCA_025413025.1. Taxonomy (NCBI): domain Eukaryota; kingdom Viridiplantae; phylum Streptophyta; class Magnoliopsida; order Rosales; family Moraceae; genus Ficus; species Ficus hispida. The sequence goes on along the minus strand of CM046371.1, from coordinate 13,294,219 downwards.
TTTTCTTCATCAAACACGCTAGGGATGAATTTTGAATTACAGTTTATATGAAAAATATTTTATAGTTTCTATTTTATAATAATATAGAATTAAATTAGAAAATCATTAAAATAAAAAACCAAAATAATGTAATAAACCATTTTTTATCCTCTTCCCAAGCAAAATGAACTATTAATACTAAAAGACAAAAACCAAAAGTGGTTTGAGGTGAGATTTTTAAGTTTGAATAGTAAATTTTTTTAAATTTTCAGAAAAGACAAAAAACTTTTTGGGAAAAAGACAAAAACTTTTTGGGAAAAAGATAAAAAAAAGTTTAAGTTGAATGGGTTGAGTGGTTGAAACAAACAAACCCTTAGGGCTTGTTTGTGAGAGAATTAGAAACAACTAAAACTTATTTATTCTTTTTCTTTACTTTAATACTATTTTTCACTATTTATATTTTCAAATGTCAACGGTAAATTAAAACTTTAAAAGTAAATTTTTTTTAAAGTCCAAATAAAATGATTTATTTTAATTGTATATAGTTTCAAGATAATTAAAATAATATTCATATTGAAGTTTTTTCCGAAACACATTTCATGTTTTTAAAATTTTTCATTCCAAATAATTTCTTTTTTCAACCAAACACATATTTTCATAACTTATAATTAACTTTAATCCAAATGGAGTTATATGTAAAAATATCATAAATTTAACACATCCTTATATTTATATCGATCATAATATTAAAAGTGATAATTTTATCATTTTATGATATTAAAATTATTAATTTTTAATATTAAAATCAATAAAATTTTAATAAAGTATTCAAAATATGAATTTTTACCTAATTTTGCAAATGCGAGTGCGACCTGCGGGCTGCTATAGACGTAAATAAAGACCAAAACGGTGGCCAAAAAATGAAATAAACAAAACCCCCCAAAAACAATAAAACAAAAAAAAAAAAAAAATCCACACATCGGACTCGTTTATTAGTCGCACTTCCTTCATTTCCTTGTGAAGAGAAGTTCTACATCTCTTGTTTTATTATCTTCTTCCAAACTCCATTGACGACTGAGGAAGAACCATGAAGGACTCCTTCTCGATTCTGGCTATGGCGGTTCTGATCGCCTGCCTCGCCCCCTCCGTAACCTCCGACGGCTCCGATCACCGCTACAAGGACTCGGATCCTGTCCCCCTCTACGCCAACAAGGTCGGCCCCTTCCACAACCCTAGGTAATTCCTTCCTTCTCTCTGACCCGATCCGGTATCCGGATCTGACCTCTCTCTCTTCGGATCTGAAGTCTCGGTGTTTGGATCCGAGGTTTCGGTCTTCGGATCTGAAATTCGGATCCTACGGGTTTCTGTTTCGGTGGCATTTACTTTCGTGATTGTTTGAGAGTCGTCCTCTTTCGGAGTTGTTTATGGTCTGAATTTAAGTATTTTTTTGGAAATGTGATTTGATCTGAAAATGGAAGTGGTAGCGCATAATGACGGAGCAATAAGTCGAATTGGAAAATGGTGTTTTTTGATCATCGATTTGGTTTTTTTGTTTAATTATTTACTAATTTGATCTGGATTTCAGATTTATTTGAAAATTTGTATTTAATGGGAAGTGGAACTTATGCTTGGATGCTTATTTGCTGTATCTTGTCTTGTTTAATGTCGGAATGCGCTAATTTTGGTTATTTATTTATTTATTTTATTTTTTCTGGTTGTCTTGATTCAGTGAGACGTATCGCTACTTCGATCTGCCTTTCTGTTCTGGAGGTATGTGTTTTATGTTCGAATTCTGATTTGATTGTGTTTTGTGTTCTGCCTTTATATTCAAACAATCTCTAAATTACTGTTAATGCATTGAGAATGAACGTTCCATAATTTGTATGTCTTCCTCAAAATTTGTTTTTTGCTTATAAAATTTTGAGCTGCTATTGTGTTTCTTCAAACAAATCATGCTTCTAGAAATATTAAGAAAGGGTCTCCAACCTGGGTTTTTAGGGAAGTGTTTGTCAGTTTGCAGTTTCTGGAATCCAGATTAAAGATCTATGATAGGAATCTTGCAACTTGAGCTTTTCAATGTCAAATTTAGGTGCCTATAGTTTTCATTATGCAGAAGTAAAATATAGGAAGCTGGGAATACAAATTTTCTGGTTTCTTTTTGTTATTTCGTCACTAAAATGTTATGATCCATTGGGTATCAGAGAAACTTTTTCTATAGGAAACGTTTTTGAGTAATAAAGAAAAAGTAAAACAGTATTGAGGAGTAAAATATAGAAACACTACTTTGAATTTCTCTTTGCTTCGTTGATACAAATGATAGGTGATGTTAAGGAGAAGAAAGAAGCTCTCGGAGAGGTATTGAATGGAGATCGTCTTGTTAGTGCTCCTTATAAACTTGAATTCAAAAAAGACAAGGAATCTGAAGTTGCTTGTACAGCAAAGCTGACAGCGGAAGATGTTGCTAAGTTTCGAGATGCTGTAAAAAAGGATTACTACTTCCAAATGTATTATGATGACTTGCCGATCTGGGGTTTTATTGGAAAGGTTGATAAGGAGGGAAAAGCTGACCCAAGTGAATACAAATACTTTCTCTACAAGCATCTTCATATTGAAATTCTCTACAACAAAGATCGTGTGATTGAAATCAGTGCTAAGATGGATCCGCAATCTGTTGTAGACTTGACTGAGGATAAGCAGGTTGATGCTGATTTCACGTACACTGTGAAGTGGAGGGAAACAGATTTTCCTTTTGAGAAGAGAATGGACAAGTATTCACAATCTTCTTCACAGCCACATCACTTGGAAATTCACTGGTTCTCAATCATAAATTCATGTGTTACAGTGCTACTATTGACTGGTTTCCTTGCAACAATCCTTATGCGGGTTCTGAAGAATGATTTCATGAAGTGAGATTTTGTTTGTTAAAGTACATAAAAATGTTCTCAAGTCCTTGTGGCTCTTCATTTTACTTTTTCAACTTCTTATAGAAATTCTTCTATTTCTTCAAAGGTATGCACAAGATGAGGAAGCTGCTGATGATCAAGAAGAGACAGGATGGAAGTACATCCATGGTGATGTTTTTCGGTTCCCGAAGTACAAGTCTTTATTTGCTGCTGCCCTTGGTTCTGGAACACAGTTGTTCACTCTGTAAGTTTTTGTAATATGTTTCCTCTCTACGGGCAAAATTTGTGTTTACCTAGTCTATCTACTAACCATGATAACCTGCCTCTTTTATGCAATACCCAGCACTGTATTCATTTTCATGCTTGCACTGGTTGGTGTATTTTACCCGTACAATAGAGGAGCTCTATTCACTGCTTTGGTGGTCATATATGCGCTCACATCTGGAATTGCAGGATACACAGCAACTTCTTTCTATTGTCAGCTGGAAGGAACGAACTGGGTAATAATGGATACAATTTTCTATGCAATGACTATCATATCCAGTTCGATGTTTATGGAACAACGTGGTCGACCCTTCCTAACTTGTTTCTATTTTGAATTTTTCTGGTTGACAGGTGAGGAATTTGTTGCTTACAGGGTGCCTATTTTGTGGGCCTCTTTTCCTCACTTTCTGTTTCCTTAACACCGTTGCAATTGCTTATAGTGCAACTGCAGCCCTTCCATTCGGAACTATTGTCGTAATTGTTCTGATCTGGACATTAGTAACATCACCTTTACTTGTTTTGGGTGGTATTGCTGGGAAGAACAGCAAAGCTGAGTTTCAAGCACCTTGCCGTACAACAAAATATCCTCGAGAGATTCCACCTTTGCCTTGGTACAGGGGTACTCTTCCTCAGATGGCAATGGCAGGGTTCCTTCCTTTCAGTGCTATTTATATCGAGCTTTACTACATATTTGCAAGTGTATGGGGTCACAGGATCTACACCATCTACAGCATTCTATTTATTGTTTTCATCATCCTCTTGATTGTCACTGCCTTTATCACTGTGGCTTTGACCTACTTCCAACTTGCTGCTGAAGATCATGAATGGTGGTGGAGGTACACACGCATTCTTGCATTATATTCTGTTCCTTTTTACTGACAATATCTGTGTTGCAACCAAATGCTTCTTATTTTGTGCATTATCTTAAACATCTTTTTAACTTAATAGTTTAAAAGAATATAATTCTCCTGGCTAGAAAAAAGTCGAAACAAGGAAAAGAAAGAGAAATTATGGTGAAAAGAAGAAATATAATATAATTTCCATTCCATAAATGGTTTGCTTAGAAATACATGACCTGTTAGGTGATTTAGAGCGTGATGGAAAACCAAGGAGTTGTAATAATTCACTAGTGAATAAGGTAACATAGGTTTTGAGAAAGTGGTCAATTTAGTTCAATTAACTAGCAAGCAAATTTACCTGTTCAATAACAAAACTGGAAATGAAAAATTTCACTCGTAATTGTTTTATTTTATTTTTCTTGTTATTAGGAATTCACTTGTAATAATCTTGTTCTTGCATGTACATTTTGAATTGTCAATATTACAATTTCCAGAATTAGGCTTAAAGCTACTGTATTTTGTACTAGATTATATGGTAGTATTGACACTAGAAGGAACTTTTTACTCTTTTGTAAGTAGTATTTTTGCTGCAATAGATTATTATCCTGTTTTGGCTTTGATACTTTCTTGCGTTATGCTTTATGGTAGATTCCTAAGAGCCTGGTCTTGGTGCAACAAGTAGTAAAAATTCACTTGTCTGATTGATTTGCGAATTTGTTTTAGCTAGTATCTGTGGTACCTAGTTATTGTAGCTACTTACAAATTATACTAGCTTTGTTCGAAGACCGGATGAAGCATTGTGCTCAATTTTGCTAGTCGTTTAGGTAGAAATTGCACAGGTAAATAGTCTTGTATCGGTTGTATGGTGGTACACCAATATTTGTTATGCCAGTCTTTATGCATGCTATGTAAGAAACGTTTAAAGTGAATGATTCAATATGTTAAATATTTATTGGGGCAGACAGGTTGTGGTGGTAGTTTCTCTATATTGTCTGAGCTTGTTCTCATTTTTTTAAATATACTCAAGGTTTTGTTTAGATTTTCAAATGGTGTCTAGTATAATGTTCAGTAATCAGTAGCTTTGAATGCAAACTAGCTTGCTTGGCTGCTTTTCTCTCTCTCTTTCTGCTCATCAGAAGTTCTATTGTTTTTAACCCCTCTTATTGGGCAGGTATAACCAAGTTGTTTGCTGTTATATTTGCAAAAGATTCTGTTATTTCTTCTCTAACAACTGTTGGACGTAATTTTGTGCTCATGCCGAAAGTAGTGCTGTTTCATAATTAACATGACATTAGAGATCATCTTTTACTTAGCCTTCTCTTGCTTTTAAATTATGGATGAACATTTTGGAAGAAAAAAATGGTAATAGATCAGACAGTAAAATTGCACAGGATTTCGTTTGCCTCCATGTAGACTATATATAGCTTCTGCAATGATACAAGTAGAGTTATTTTCATTCGAATACACTCTTCGATGGCAAGTCAACACAATGATGCTATATATATATATATATAGAGAGAGAGAGAGTTATATACACACGCATAATATTATAGCAATATAAAATGAAATAATATGATAGGTTTCTAATGGGACATCCACATGCTGGTCAGTTTTTGGTTTTGTTCTCTTTAGTTGGTTTACGTGCATATGTTTATTCCCAGCTCACCCCATGCTCTTGATTTACTGTAGGTCTTTTCTGTGTGGTGGATCAACTGGCCTGTTTATCTATGCCTATTGCCTATATTACTACTATGCCCGTTCTGATATGTCTGGCTTCATGCAAACCTCGTTCTTCTTCGGTTACATGGCTTGCATCTGCTATGGCTTCTTTCTCATGCTCGGGATGGTGGGTTTCCGTGCTGCTTTGCTCTTTGTTCGCCACATCTACAGGTCAATCAAGTGTGAGTAAGGCGGTGGTCAATCATGCTGATAGAATCTGTCCCCGTTTCTTCTTCTGCTTCGGGGAGGAAGGTCTATGATTTTTGTTACGTGGTAGGATATAAAAGTGCATTACGAAGCCAAGAAAGCAAACTTCCACTAAATTTGTTCTTTTGGAACCTCTGTTTGTGCGTTTGCTTCAGGGCTTGGAAGTTATTGGGCTCTACTTATGTTGACTGTATGTATACGACGTTAATGTGGAGAACAGATTGTACAACCACATTTTACCTTACTCCGAAACTGAAACGACTTTTCCTTGTTAGCAAAAGTAACCAGTATTTTTCTTTTGCACCCATTTTTTCTTGTTTCAAGGAGATTATGTTGACATGATAGTTCTTATCTTACATGCAATTTGTTCCGGACTCAACTCAAGGAGATTATTTTGAGATAGTAAAAGCAAAATAAGAGAGAAGTTGGGCCAATGGCCTTCTTTCTCGGGTGTTAAATTCTGGCGCCATTGGGAAAAACCACGCCATCTCCATTTCTGTGGGGCCAATTACTTTTGCGGTTGTCGAGCTAGAACAATGTTATTGAGCACTAGCGGTGTTAGGCACTGCCCGCTAATAAAATGTAGGCCCAAAGATGAGACTAGCCTTATGTTGGTGATGGTGTTTATTTCTTGTGGTATCTTAAGCAATTTTCAAGGCGCTATGAAGTTTCAAATCTAAGCGTATTGTGTGGTGGCTCTACAAGCTGACTGATCTTTTCCATTTCCTCCTTTGAAGGACTAATCTAAAAAAGTAGTTTGTTTTTTCTTGCCCCTAGCTTCGAAAGTTGAAGGTATTATTTGAAATAGTCAGTGATATTAAGGAGTATCCAAAAGGACGTTAGATTTTAAATTTACTGACCTAAGAGTTCAAAAGTTTGGGGACCACAAACTCAAATTTTTTCAAGGAAAAAATAAGTAATAGATTAAAATGATCCCTAAACCTTTTTAAAAGGTGATGATTTGGTTCCTTTAATTTTGACCCAACAACCCTTAAAGTCCCAAAACATCTGCAATCTTGATTATCCAATTCTGTAAAATTTTTAATGAAAGCTTATAATGACCATCACATGACCCTCTTGAAAATAATAAAACACCATCACACACACACACACATAAACAAAAAAAAAAAAAAAGTTTTTTTTTTCTTGACCCTCACCAACATAACCTCAACCACCCAACCACCCAATCGCATTCCACCGTTCTTCTCATTCAAAAAATTTTCCAAGAGAAGCGACTGGCAACTGTCATCTTTTCTATTGGCTTGGAGAAGGTGCAGTCTCACATGGAGCATGGCATTATATAGAGGGCGCACAATGCCATATTGGGACCAAGGCTGCAGAGAGATTGTCACCAGGGTAAATTATGAGCTATTGGAATATGATTTCTTGTCTTGATTTGTTGAATCAAAATTTTACCTTTACTGTAAAGCAATAATTCATTTATCTACATCTTGGATATTATAACAACAAAACATATCATCAGTTAGAACTAGGCAAGTGCACTAGAAAATTGAGAAACCACCGAGATGGCAAGTTCAAGTACTATTCCTGAGGTTCCACTAACCTTCTCTTCCAAGAAGACCATTCCGGTGGTGGGATTCGACACCGCTGAGTATCCTTTCGGCGCTTCAGCTCACTGCATAAAGGAGGCCATCCTTGATGCTATCAGAACTGGATAACGACACTTTGATTCTTCCGCTGTTTACCAGTCGGAGCAGTATCTTGGACAGGCTGTGAAGGAGGCTCTCAGCCTTGGCCTCATCAAGTCCCGGGACGTGCTCTTTATCACTTCAAAGCTTTGGTGCAGCGAGGTGCACCGTGACTGTGTCCTCCCTGCGTTACAGAAAACTCTCAAGTATGTTCATAAAGTGTTTCACCATGTTCTCTCAATCATTTGTTTATTTTTATGTAGTTGTATTTTTTAGCATTTGTGTCACAAAATTGAAAAAGAGAATTGGCATAAGTATTCACACACATAACAAAAATAATTAGGATTTGTTTAAAAAAAAAACGATATTAAATGAACTATAAGAAGTAGAAGTAGAATCAAAAGCTTCTTACAACAACTCCTTTATATTAACAATCATATATAATATATATATATATATATATATATATATGAGCTTATTCCATGTTGCTATGTTTTAGGCCAATAATTTTTATCCTTTTCGTGAAAAAGAAAATAACTGCATTTTAGTATCATTGCTAAAATATTATGTTTCAAGATGATTTGACTATTGATTTCTATCTAATTTTTAATCTCAGTTAGTGTTTAAATTGTTACTTTTCAATCGGTGATTTATAGGAAGCTTTCGATCAGGCCTTTTTTGTGTTCTCTCTTTTGGTAACTAACTATCTTCAGATTTGCTATGAACACAAATTTCATTGTCAACGGGATTGTGCTCTAAGATCGAGAGAGAAAAGAGGTGGGGCCTATAAAATTATTTTTTATTTAAAAAAATAGAAATAACTAAATGACCAGCTGGAATTGCTGATGATGTGTATGCGACTGTCCTACACATGGATTAGGAGTTTTTACGATCGTGCTAGCAACGGTCAAGTATTGGTCAAATGGCTTCAAGATGTTAGGGCAATGTTATTGAGCACTAGTGGTGTTAAGCACCACTCATTATAAAAGATAGGTTTCACAGCACGGAGACCTATAGATGAGACTTGCCTTTGTTTGTGATGGTGTTTAGTACTGATAATACCTCAAGCCTATTTTAACACGTTACGACGGTTCAAATCTAAACGTATCATATGGTAGCCATCACAATAGAGACAAAAGTTAGTATTCTTTTACAACTTGGAAAATGACTGATATTATATATATATATATATATATATATATTTATATAAAAGATAGGTTTCACGATATGAGGCTCGCCTATATTTGTGATGGTATTTAATATTAGTAATACCTCAAGCATATTTCGTTCACGTATTGGTTAGAAGGTTTCAAGATGCTAGGGCAATATTATTGAGCACCAGTAGTGTTAAGCACCACTCACTATAAAAGATAGGTTTCACAGCATGAGGCCTATATATAAGACTTACCTTTTATTTGTGATGGTGTTTAATATTGATAACACCTCAAGCATATTTTAAGATGCTATGATGGTTCAAATCTAAACATATCATATGTTAACCCCCACAATGAAGACAAAAGTCAGTGCTGCTTTGCAACGAGGAAAATGATTGATCTTTTGATTAAAAAAAAAAAGATAGGTTTCACGACGTGAGGCTTGCCTTATGTTTGTACTGGTAGTACCTCAAGCATATTTCAAGATGCAATGATATTTCAGATCCAAACGTAACATGTGCTGGTCCACAATAGAGAGGCAAAGGTCACTATTTTGCAAAGAGGAAAATGACTGATGTTTCAATTATATATACCTATATATAAATATGACTTATCTTTTCCAATTCCTCTTTGAAGGACTAATCCAAATAATGTTGTTTGCTTTTTCTTCCCCTATCTTTGAAAGGTGAATTTATTCTTTTGAGTTCGAGTATATATCCAAAAAGCAAACTAAGATTTTAAATTTAGAGACCTAGGAGTTTGGTAAACTATTCAATCAAATGATATTCAACAGTCTATCTGTGTCAGTTTTGGATACAAGAACTCTTTTATTGAAGGAAGGTCATTCGAATTATTTCTGCCTCACAAGTTGAATTACTAATTTCAGCAGTTAATTAGGCGTTCCCAGAAAGGAATGGCAAATGTCCAACCTTATAACTCTAATTACTACACTATCAATAATAGTATTATAATTACCCTAAAAAAGCATGGGCACCTTGTGTCGTTGAACCAATATCCATCATTTAGCTAACTTAGCCTCCTCCATCCCTCGGGTCCAACAGGGGCTAAAACCAGTTATACTAAGTGGACTCTCTCCCATCTTAGTGAAGTTACGAGGTTAGCACAAAATTTTTTTTTTTTTTAATCAATCCGCCAACGGAATGAGTTTCAAATGTCTTTGTGCATTCTTTGTCCGCCAACAGCATCGCCAGGCGGCAAAGTTGGTATGGAAGAGCTGCTGCGTTGTTCGGCGATCAACCAGGAACTCCTACCCAACCGAACAAATGAATGCTAACTGGAAGAACTGATAATTTAGAACTTATGAGTTGAAAATTATAATATTTGCTGAAATGACAAATCAATTTAGGAATTTCCAAATGGTCTAGTTGAGTGATACTGTCCCTACCGTTTTAAGAGGGTAATATGAATGTTTAATTATGATCCGACAACTCAAAGTTTGGGGACTGCAAACTCAAACAACTGGCATCTGTCTTCTTTCATCTTGATCATTTTTACAGAGGCTATTAAGTTTCATTTTCAAGATGCCATTAAGTTTCAAACCTAACCGTATCTGGTGGTGGCTCTCACTAGAGGCAAAAGTCACTCCTTTGCAACAAGGAAGCTGACTGATCTTTTCCAATTCCTTCTCTTTGAAGGACTAATTAAAACAAATAAAGTTTTTTTTTTTTTTTTTTCTTGCCCCTGCCTTTGAAAATTGGAGGAAGGTATTCTTTGAAATAGCAAGTGATATTAAGGAGTATCCAAAAGGACACTAGACTTTAAATTTACTGACCTAAGAGTTCAAAAGTTTTAGGGACCACAAATTCAAAATTTTCCAAGATATAAAAAAGTAAATAACTAAAATGGTTCTCAAACTCTTTAAAAAGTGATGATTTGGTCCCCTTTAATTTAGCTAACAATCTCTAAAATCCCAAAACATTTACAATCTTAGTTATTTCCATCCGATCCCGTAAATTTTTTAATGGAAACTTACAATTGACCATCATATGACCCTCTTGAAACAAATAAAATACCATCACATAAAAAAAAAAAAAACTCAAAAATAAAAAATTTGTGACCTTCGCAACCGTATCCCACCCAACCCACCCAATCTCATTCCACCATTCTTCTCATTCGACCCTTAAGCACAAATTTTTCCAAGAAAAAAAAAAAAAAAAAAACAAAAACGATTGGCATCTTTCATCTTTTTTCAATTGGCTTGGGGAACTACTCTCTCACATGGAGCATGGCATCATAGGAGGGCCCATATTGGGACCAAGGGCTGCAGTGAGATAGTCACAAGGGTAAATCGATGAGCTATTATAAATATGATTTCTTGTCTTGATTGATTGAATCAAAATTTTTACCTATACAGTAAAACCAATTAAGTCTTGTATCATCGGCTAGAACTAGGCAAGTGTATTAGAAAATGAGAAACTACTACAAATGGCAAGTTCATGTACCATTCCTGAGGTTCCACTAACTTCCTCTTCCAAGAAGGCCATTCCGGTTGTGGGACTGGGCACCGCCGAGTACACTTTCGTGCTTCAGCTCACTGCATGAAGGAGGCCATCCTTGATGCTATCCGAATCGGATACCGACACTTTGATTCTTCCGCTGTTACCAGTCGGAAGCAGTATATTGGACAGGCCGCGAAGGAGGCTCTCAGCCTGGCCTCATCAAGACCCGGGACGAGCTCTTTATCACTTCAAAGCTTTGGTGCAGCGATGCGCACCGTGACCGTGTTCTCCCTGCGTTTCAGAAAACACTCGAGTATGTTCACAAAGTGTTTCACCATCTTCTCTCAATCATTGATTTATTTTTTACGAAAGTTTGTTTTTTAGAAGTGTATCACAAAATTGAAAGAGATTTGGCATAAGGATTTACTTGCACAATAATAATATTTAGTATTTCTTTAAATATTTTCATCGTTGTTGTTAAATTAAAAAAAAAAAAAAATCTCCATAATGAAATTGGCTACGCATCAAGAAAGAAGGTAAAATTATCGACCACATGCATCAATTCATGATAAACAAAGAACAGAAGAGTTAGTAAATCAACTATAAGAAGTAGGCATAGAATTAAAATGTTAAAACTCCAGCTTCTTACAGTAATTCCTTTATATTTGTATACACATGTACCCATATATACATATAATATTATATATATATATTATTCATATGAGCTTATTTCCATATGTTGATATTTTTTAAGCCAATAATTTTGTCCTAATAACTGCATTTTATGATAATATATTGAGTATTGATTTCTATCTTGGGTATTTAATCTCAGTAAATGTTTAAATGCTAATATAACAAAATTGTTACTTTTCAACTGGTGATAAATAGGAAACTTTCAATCATGCCTAGTTTATTTTCTCTCTTTTGATAACATCACTATCTTCAGATTTGCTACGAAAACAAATTTCATTATCAACGGGATTTTGCTGTAAAATCTTGAGAAAGAAAAGAGAAGGCTGGGCCTATAAAATAAGTTTTTATTAAAAAATAAAAATCAGTAAAAAAATTAAATGATCAGCTGGAGTTGTTGATGATGTATTTTCTACAAATGGATCAAGAGTTTTTATGATCATGCTATTTAGCAATAATCAAATAGTATTGAATAGATGGTTTCAAGATGCTAGAACAATACTATTGAGCACAAGTAGTAGTAAATACCTCTCATTATAAAAGATGGGTTTCGCAATGTGAGGCTCGTAGATGAAACTCATATTTTATTTATGATGATGTTTAATAACGATAGTGTCTTAATCATATTTCAAGATATCATGACATTTCAAATCTAATTGGTGTGATGGTCCACAATTGAGGCAAAAGTCACTCCTTTACAACGAGGAAAATGACTAATCTTTCAATTATTAAAAAAAAAAAAAGGGACTCATCTTTTCCAATTCCTCTTTGAAGGACTAATCCAAATAACGTTGTTTGTTTTTTCTTCTCCCCAGCTTTGAAAGCTAAAGGAGGGTATTCCTTGAGAGATATCCAAAAGCAGACTAGATTTTAAATTTAGTGACCTAAGAATTAGATAAGCTATTCAATCAAATGATATTTGAGCAATCTACCTGTGTTGTTTTCAGATACCGATATCCTTTTATTGAAAGAAGGTTGTTCAAGCTTTCTCCTTGGAGACTTTGACCCAACAAGTTGAATTACTAAATTTCAGCAATTAATTAGCCCTTCCTAGGAAGGAATAGCAAATATTCAACCTTAGAACTCTAATTACTGCACTGTCATTAATAGCACTATAATTACCCTAAAAAAGTAGGGACACCTTGTGTCCTTAGACAATAACCATTATTAAGCTAATCTAACCTCCTCCGTCCCTCGGGACCAACAAGGGGCTTTCACCAGTCATACTAGGTGGGCCCTCTCCTGTCTTAGTGAAGTCACGAGGTTAGCACATTTTTTTTTTGAATCAATTGGCCATAGAAATTAGTTTCAAATGTCACTTCTGTACTTTGTTCGCCAACAGTAGCGCCAGGCAACCAAGTTGGTACAGAAGAACTGTTGCCTTGTTGAGCGATCAATTTTACGAATTTCCAGATATGATCTCAGCTGAATGATATTGTCCGTACCCCTTTCAGAGGGTAATATGAATGCATTATCATGATTCGTCAACTCAAAGTTTTGAGGACCGCAAAATCAAACAGCTGGCATCTCTCATCTGTCACCTTTTCCATTGACGAATGGTTGGTGCTCTGTCACATGGAGCCTTGCAAGTTGCATCAGAGTTGAGCCCATATTTGGACCAAAATCTGCAGTGATATATTCACAAGGGAAAATCATTTAGCTAATAAATTAGAAATTATTGCTTTAATTGGATCAAAAGTCACCTTCAGAGTAAAACCAATAATTCATCTGTTCCAGACGTGAAAACTGCCACACACTTGATTCACAGGCTTATTATAAGTATCTGCATCTTGGATATTAGACCAACCAGAACATATCATCGGATATAACTAGGCTAGGCTACTAGAAAATTGAGAAACTACTACAAATGGCAAGTCCAGGTAGTATTCCTGAGGTTCCACTAACTTCCTCTTCAAGAAGGCCATTCCGGTTGTGGGATCCGGCACCGCCGAGTACCCTTTCGGTGCTTCAGCACACTGCATGAAGGAGGCCATCCTTGATGCTATCCGAATCGGATACCGACATTTTGATTCTTCCGCTCTCTTACCAGTCGGAGCAGTATATAGGACAGGCCGTGAAGGAGGCTCTCAGCCTTGGCCTCATCAAGTCTCGCGACGAGCTCTTTATCACTTCAAAG
>CM046371.1:13192905-13280119 GCA_025413025.1 Ficus hispida | reverse complement strand
CTGAAAGGTCACGGGTGATAGCGGAAAAGATGCCGAGGATTGGGGGCCTGTGGGAACTTGGAGGTCGCGCAGGAGCGCTTTGCCAGCAGATGGCCAATTTTTGGTGGGCTGGCGACATTCGGGAGAGGCTCATCGTCGAGGTCGGGGTTGGGGGGTGGGGTGGTCGCTTAGGGAAAGGCGGTTTCGAGGGGGGTGGTCGCTTGGGAAGGTGATTTTTGAAGGGGAAGGATCACAAGTCCAGGGCCAATGGGTGCCGAAGCTCACCAGAGGCGGGGGGCGGGGTCGACGATGGAAGGTCGGCAGGGGGCGGGGGGATTCTAGTGGAGTTGTTGGGATTTTTTTGCCTTTGAATTTTTTTTTTAATTTCTTAGTTTATGATTATGTGAGTTAAGATGCATTGTAATTATCATACACAAGTAATATCGTAGTCGTTGAAATACATCAAACGGTCTATGAAAATAAACTCTACTAGTAGATATATATAATGAGTTGTACAACAGTCTTTCCCAAAGATAAGATAAGGAAAATAAAGAGGGGTTGAAATTGTTGTAGAGCCTATTATTTTTTAGGAAAATTTGGTTGTGTGGTCTTTTTGAGTCACCTAATTTAATAGATGGCCTAACTTTTTTTTTTTAATTTAACAAAATGGATGTTTGTCATTTTTCTAGATTTGATCAATCAATGATTGATTATTAAATTTGGTGACTTACGTTATAGTCAATAAGTGATTGATCATAGTTGGTCAATCAATTATTAACTATTTAAGAAAACTGATTAGAAAAAAATGACCTTTTAATTAATTTTTAAAAATTTCGATCATTTGTTTAAAAGTTCTTTAAAAAATACTATATAGCCATAATCCTTATTTTTATCTTTCAAGAAATTGTCCTCCAAAGATGATTAAAATTACTTTTTTGTCCTTGAATTTAAAGTAAAATTATATCAAAGAATGAATAAATAGTAATTGTACCAAACAATTATTTGCGTTCTACCAAAAACCTAAAAAAAGAAAAAAAACACTAATTTTTCTATCTTTTTTAAGTTTTCCTTCCTTTCTATTTTCTTTCATCCCAAACAAAGTAGGGAAGTCAAGGAGATGAGACCAAATCAAGAAACGTACGAAATCAACCGCATCCAGCCCTTTTAAGAGGCAAGATCGAGATCAAGAAGTTTATGAAGAGGTCTTTCCCGTAGTTGTCATTTGAAATTAAAACGATTCAAATAGTAAAGTAAAAACTATCATAAGTTTAATCTAATTCAAAGGTTACCGGATATAAATCAAATTCCAAACAGATGTTTTTTTTTTTTTTTTTGCAAAACGAAACAGATGCCAATTAAATTTTATTAATTAAGCTACGATTTAAAACATGACGAATTTTTTTTTTTTGAGTATACTAATATCCTATATATAGTTTATACATACACACACAGACATATACAAAATATAATATATTGGGGCAGATTAAGTCGGGGAGTGCTTCTCAATTACGACTTACGAGTAGGATTTGGGAGGAGGATGGAGTCGGGGGCTTCAAAAAAGTAAAAATGTAGAAAAGCTAAAAGCAGGAGTGGAGTAGCTCTTAGTCAAGTAGGGATTGCCGCCCCCGCTGATTTTATTTCCTTAAAATTTCCCTTTATAATTTTAGTTTTTTTTACTGTCACATTCTACTCCACTAGAAATTGATTATCATGTATGAATCTTCATTAAAAACTTTTTTAGCCAAAACTCATTATTCATATCAAAATAAAAGATCAAAACTTAAAAATGAAGAGAAAAAATGGTTGAATAATAGTTTAGTCGTATGAATTGGGAAAGAAATTTTTTATCATATTGAAAATAAAGCTATCATATATTATATATATATATATATATATATATATATTTAGTTAACACCTTTACATGAAAACTCATCGTAATCTATTACAATAGGTTTTATGAGTCTTTTCTTCTTTTCTTATTGTGTCCATTTTTTTTTTTACGTTATTTAAACAAAAATAAATACAGTGTCTGTCTCCATTAAAATGAAAGGCTGGATCTACTATTGGCTAAAAGGAATCAAATTGTGAGCAACAAAAAGATAATAAACTACCATTAAAACTAATGAAAATGAGGAAGGAAAAGATGGAGTGGGGGAGGAGATCAAAGAGAGAACATTATATGAAGAAAAAGAGGAAGTGGAGGAGGCAAAGGAGAGAGCAAGGAAGAAATGAGGTCGCAAGGGGGTTACTTTTTGGTCTTTAGTTGTTTTGAAAAAAAAAAAAAAAAAGAAAGACAAAAAACAGGAAAGAAAATTATTATAATGGGATCTACTTTTTTATTTTCTCTAAAAGTGGGAGGAATATTTGGAAACCAACATGAAAAACAGAAGTTGAAGCAAGAGTTCCAACCCGAACCTTTTAGGCAGAGAGAAGACAATAGGAATATGATAAAATCTCATGGTATTTTTTATTTATATTTTCTATTATACCCACTTGACAAGAAGCACTGATTATTTTATTGGAGGAAACGATGTCATGAATATTTTAGTATTTATGGGACTTTCAAAAGGAAAATCAATGAAGTTGCCCACAAAGGAGAAAGAAAGATTCCTTAAAAAGAAAAAGAAAATAAAGGTGGAAGGAGAACCACTATTATAAAAATTTAAAAAAACAAGAGAGAGAGAGAGAGAGTCAAGGTTGGAAGAAATATTAAAACAATATATAATAATTACTAAGATGATTTCCGATAAAAACATCAATTCCAACGTTATATTTGACATAAAAGGTATGAATTTTGTTATATTAGATATTTTGTTTTGTTTTATTATTAGGAAAATTCTACAATGGGTAAAGTGGTTTTAATTGGGTATAATTTCTTTATTCTCTAATATATATAATGTAATTTCTTTTCTTTAAATAACTATATATATAATGCAATTTCAAATGTTACATATTTTTCTATCATAGATTTTAAACTTAATCACTTGTTAAAAAAACTCTTAATTTCTTTTTTTTAAATATTATAATAATTGTTAGATGAAATTATCAATGGAGGCATAAATTGAAACCATACCCTCATTTAAATCATAGGTTTAAAAAGTAAATTTAAATAATAAATTAATATTTTTTTTAATGAAAAAAATACTGTAAAATGTCTTTTAAAGAGTTCAGAAATAGTCTATAAATGAAGTGTCAAACAAAATATAAATTTAAATTTGACAAATTATGAGAGTAATTTTTCAAATTTAACATTATAGAAGAAAGTGATTTTCTTAATCAAATACGAAAGTCCAACTTTGGCGTAATCTTAAATTGGCACTACATTAAATATGCTGTCAGCTTCAATGATTATTTTTATATATGTGTGTAAGTAATGAAAATCTAAGAAGAATATGGGACCTTTATTCAAGGTGAGACCTTAGGCAGTTGTCTTATGAATATGCCTTCCCTTCAGCCGATTGCTTATGGAGACTATTATGTATATTAAAATTTTATGGTCCCCACTTATAGTCTTGTAATATGATTCATTACGTGTCCCACTGATCATTTATTTGTCGTTTTTGACGAGGTTGTTTGTCTCTGGCTTGTTTCCGTGTCTGGTTTGGTCTTCCTTCCTTGCTGCACCTTTTCCGGCTGTGCTTTTTACTTTTATTCGAATTTTATTTATTTTTTAAACATATAGAAAGGAGAAAAGAGGTTATTGCTTTCATTTTGGACAAAGTCAGTTTTTCTTTTTCTTTTTTGTAAAATAATTTCAAATCAAAATATTTTAATTTATTTTTATTTGTTTTTCCTAAAAAATAACAAAATTTTTAATTAATTTTTAAAAAATTAAAAATAACTTCAACTCAAATATTTTAACTCAAATCTATTAATTAAACACATACTTGATCTTTCATTTCTTTTTTATTTTTTACATTTTTATTTTTACTTTACTTTGTTTATCTACCATACACGCTTCGCACATGCCATTTTACTGGTTTGTAATTGTATTAAAAAAGTGAAGTTCCTTGAAATACTAGTCAAAAATTTGATTAATTATTTTATCCTTTTGTAATGATGTCTTTTTTTTTCTTTTTTGTCTTCTCACTGAACTCTTTAGGTGATAATTTCAAATAAAATTTTAATTTAAAACAAAATTAAAAAATCTTGTGTTTTTAATTTTTCATTTTATTTTATTTATCTATTCTATATATCCAAAACACGTATAATGTAACCAGTATATATATAAAAGTTAAGGGACTCCTTCACTGCATCTGTTTGTGTATATAGTAATAGTCTTTACTCAGGTGAGTGTACTTGTCCGATATGAGAATTGTAGCCGTTGGATCAGCTTGAATAGTGTAACTACGCCTATGATGGGTTGGAAACAAGCTCAAGAGTAGTCAGCCAACTTCTTACATTTTTTCAGGTCGTAGGGTTGGCCTAGGGAGTGTGCAGCACCAAAATAATAATAAAAGAAACAGAAGAAAATATTAAGTTGCTGTAGCTATATATTGATGTTGTTGCGAATGTGATACTATGGTCATAGTCTGTAGCGAACCAAAAAAAAAAAGAGAAAAAGATTATTAAAAAAAAAAAAAAAAAAGAGGAACGAACAAGCGAGAAATGAGTGAGCTACCAAGCCATTTATTGCTCACTAGTGGAGTTAGTTCTGTCCCAAATTACTCTTTTATTTATTTATTTTACTGGATGTGTTCAATATTAGTCTTAATTACCGATATCATCTAAAGTCTCCAAACTAATAATAACCAAAATATGCAACAATACGTCAGCACTCACATTTTTGAAAATTTTCAAATCACTAGTATGATTCCAAAAAGACAACCACCACTTTAAAATAAAGGGCGAGTCTGTGATAGAAGATCTCTACCGGTAAAATCATTTTTTAGGCCGTTGAGATTTAATCGAACGGTTGAAATATTGTTGGTGTACCATATTTATCATACATTTTACCTCACATTACCCTTCCTACCCAAAGTCTTCTCCGTCGCTGGTGATCTTCCCATCACCGGTGACAGACGCCGGTAACCCACACCAGACACCGGTGACCCACTCTGGTCCCCCCACCACCTGCCCAGCCCCGACCGACCGGCCGCCAGTGACCCCCCTTTCTCTCTCTTCTCTTCTCTCTCTCTCTTCCCCTTTCTCTCTCTTCTCCTCTCTCCTGTGGTGACCCACTTCCGGCCTCCCCACCACCGGCCGTTAACAACCCCCCTCTCTCTCTTCTCCTTTCTCTCTCTTCTCCTCTCTCCCGCGGCCCCCCACCCCCGGCCCCCAGCCCAGCCCCCGGCCCCCACGATGCGCCCCCTACCCCAGGCCCTCACCCCCTCCCCCGACCTCCCCCACCCCCGACACCCCCCCCCCAGCCCCCCTTTTTCTCTTCCCCTTTCTTTCTCTTTTCCTCTCTCTTTCTTCCTTTCTCTCTCTCTCTCTTCCCAGCCTTTGGCCCCCTACCCCCGGCTGCTCGCCCCCCCCCCCATCCCACCCCCACCCGTGACTCCCCCACCCTACCCCCGACGTGGGAAGAGAGAGAGAAAGAGGGGGAGTCACGGGTGGGGTGGGATGGGGGGGTGCCGAGCGGGCTGGGTAGGGGGGCAGAGGGTCGGTAAGAGAGAGAGAAGAGAGGAAAAGAGAGAGAAAGGGAAGAGAAAGAGGGGGGCCGAGGAGGTCATCGGGGGGGAGGGGGTGTTGGGGGGCGGGGCGGTAGGGGGAGGCCAGGGGAGGGGGCGCACTGAGCAAGTTGGGGGGTCGGGGGTGGGGGGCCGCGGCAGAGAGGAGAAGAGAGAGAAATGGGAAGAGAGAGAGAGAGGGGGGTCGTCGGCAGCCGGCCGGCTGGGGCTGGGGTTGGGGCTGGTGGTTAGGGGGCCGGAGGTGGGTCGCCGCGGGAGAGAGGAGAAAGAGAGGGCAAGAGAGAGAGAAGAAAAGAAAGAAAAAGGGGGGTCACCGACGGCCGGCCGACTGGGGCTAGGGCCAGCAGTGGGGGGGCCGAAGGTGGGTCGTCGGTGTCCATCGCCGGTGGCGGGAAGATCGCCGGCGACGGAGAAGACTTTGGGTGGGAAAGATAATGTGAGGTAAGGTGTATGATAAGTATGATACACCAACAATGTTTCAGCCGTTCGATTAAATCTCAACGGCCTAAAAAATGACTTTACTGGTAGAGACCCTCAACCACAGATTCACCCTAAAATAAATATAACAAATCGAAAAATATGGAAAATTTGTCCATAATTTAACATTACTAAAAATTAAGTTAATTTCAAACTAACTGATCTTAAACAATCTGTGTTTGCAAATTTGCATCTTTTATTTTGAATTAATAAGTGTGGTACATATTTATTCACAAAACGTATTTGTGCTCTCTTCTTCTTCTTCTTTTTATTTTTTATTTTTTTGAACACGGAAGATGGACACCGTGCAAAGCTAACGCCATCAAAGCGGCCATTGTGGACATGGCCACATTCACACAATGGAAGCCTACATTCGGATTCCAAATTTCACAACCACTAATCATGTACATTCGAAACCAATTTTATTTTGTAATATCGAAACCACAAAATATAATTACGGATATTATCTATCCAATATATGTTCACAATTATTCTTCATATGGAATTTTAATCTTTTTCAAGTCAATTTATGGATAATTTTGCAAATTTGAAAAATGTTTTTGTCGAGCAATATTAGACCCAACTGATAATCTTTTTGTTAAAAAATTTTCAACTCTTGATATTCTAACCGGCATTAATGTTTAAGTAAATTTGGAGTAGAAACCGAGTCAAAATAAATTGAAACTCAATAAAATTTCTCTTCATATTTTAAATTCCATGGAAAATCAAACAATACATATCTGAGATTGTTACTTTTATTTTATGTGAAACTTCTGCCGCCGCCGTTGTGGCTAGCGAGGGCGATCGACGGTTTAGCGATTTTCGGCAGAGATGGAGTTGGAGGGTTATAGTTGGGAGTTTCTCGACCAAATCTAGCTCTGCAAGCTTCTGGCAATTTGGGATCTGGCAAGGCATTGGTGATCTATTGGTTGGTGCAACAATGTTTTACCTCAAATCAAGCCAATTGATTTCCTCTGAATTATGACGCACAACGGGCTGGTTGTTTCACGTGGGGC
The DNA here is from genome assembly GCA_025413025.1 of Ficus hispida. Lineage (NCBI taxonomy): Eukaryota > Viridiplantae > Streptophyta > Magnoliopsida > Rosales > Moraceae > Ficus > Ficus hispida. Next base: position 13,273,014 of record CM046371.1, on the reverse strand, counting down.
AATAATTTTATGATCGATGTTGTTTTATATTCATTTTTTATTTTTATGTTATAATTTAATTTTTTTGACAAAAGAGGTTATTCCCAGACCTCCAATTATTATTATTATTATTTTTGTTTGAGTTGTTTTTTAATTGGTAGCATATATCTTTGTGTTCTGTTAGTATTATAGTTATGCGGAGTTTGTTGTCGTCTCTATATTGCAAGTGATTGTTTCTTGATCGACCGGAATATTCTATCGTTATTTTTTTTAAAGAGCTTTGTACATCTCAATTATAGGATTGTCAAAAAATTCAAGAAATGTTCTTCTCACCGGATCTAATGTCCTCTTCATTAAACTTCACAGATTTTATAGATAGTATTGGTTTTGTTTGAGGGCTGTATTTCTTGTATTATAAGACTGTTTAATATTTGATATTAGTATTTGTATTCTATTTGAATTTGAATGATAATTTCTCTTTTAAAATAAAATAAATAAAATAAAAGGGTAAAATGTACATTTAGTCCCTAAACTATCCTTTAGCCAAAAACCCGGGGGGGGGGGGGGGGGGGCGGGGTGAGTATAAAGAATATTTATATTTAAAATTTTTTTGATTTTGTCTAATACGAAAAGGCATTATTTATATATAAGATAATTACTAAAACTATAAGGCATCAAAATAATTTTTTGGAGAATTTTAATGTATGGTACACTCATTCCTCTTGAACAATACGATAATGAGTATCTACCGTTAAATTATTTTTCATGGTTTATATTAAAAAGATGCACCAAAATTATAATATGATACACTGTATAATATAACACTTGAATAGAAAACAGAATTTAAAAGGGAAAAAAAAAACGTTTTCTTTTGTGACAAGTGGACAAAAGTACACTTTTGTTAATATAATTTAGTAGATAATTTAAGTTTTAATTGAGTATTTCCATGATATTAATTCAAAATATTTTACTTTTGAAAATATTTAATTTTAATTTAATTTATTTTGGTTTATCTTATTTCCCTTTTATTTTATCTTTATATTTCTCTTTTTCTTTCTTTTTTCTTCCGCTGGTCTGCCTTCCCGCATGCAAGCTTTCTTGCTTGATTTTTGAGCCGAAACTCAACCCCGCATGATCTCTGGCTACATCTTCCAAGCCCGCAAATCACGTGCCTTGTCTACATCTTCCCTGATCCTCAGTCCCAGCTAGTTTTTCCACGAGTCACCAGTTAATTTACCAGCCTGGGTGGCGGATTTGTTACTCCAAATTTCACTCCGAGTCGTTGAACCACGTTCCTATAAAAGCAACCCTTTGCAGCAAGCAAAAACGTTTTTTCCTCAGCTTTTTTTTTTTGCTGAGTTTGGAGTTTGTTTTTCTTTTATTTTCTTTTCATCTTGCATTTTCATCTCATGCTTTCTTTTTAGAATTTTGTGAAATGAATTACAAGTTAGAATAGATATTTTAGTAAGGCTAGTGATGAATTCATGTGTGGAGTGATCCAATTTGGGTCTGATTTTCTTTTAGTTTGTAAAGATTATATGTTTTAGTGGATCGAATTTTTTCATCTTATTTTCTATTCAAAATATTTTATGTCAATCTTTTATATAAATTTAGTCATGCTTTGTTTATGTAATATTGTCACATTCTATTGTTTTATGAGTTGTATTTTACTGTAATTTGTTAAAAACTGTACTTTATCGATTTTAGACAATTTGTAATGATAAATCCATTTGATTTAATATTAAAATTTAATCTATCGAAACACATTTGTTTATTTTTATTGATATTTAATTCTATATTTTCTAATTGCTTGTTTGGATGTGAAACTTACAATTAAGTTATAAATTGAAGATTTGATTCAAATTAGAGAACAAAGCATATGAATGAATCACGATGCATTTCCTCATTTATTATTGAATTTTCCTTTATCTAAATCTTTTTTTTTCATATTTTATTTATTTTCTTTACTACAAAAATCCTCCAAAAATATCTTCACTTTTTATTATTGTATTTTCTTATCATTTTAACGTTTATCTATGCTAATATTATTTGTTTTTGTTGTTACCTCCCTGTGAAGATGACCGTCTGATCTGTATTATGATCGACCACTTTACGAGTGCATTTTTTGGCGTGAATCAACTAGCCTTTCATCCTATCCACCATGGGAGCTCTCCCAAAATTCCTATTGATATGCATTTTGTGAAAACAGGGGCAACAAGGAGTTTGGGGAAGAAGTTGAGTGGGTTCGAGTCGGCCGAGAAGGGCTGTAGTAGGGCTTTGTGTCCCTCAACTTTTTATTAATTGTGTTTTTGTATATTTATTTGACCAAAATTGACAGATAGCCCCTCTAATTAAAAAATTGGTTTTATTTCTCCAAAAATATTAGTGCAAAAAAGAAAAAAAATAAATGAAGGACTTAAAAAAGAAAAACTGATCTAAAATGGACTAAAATGAAAAAAATAAATAAATTTTAGGGTGAAAAAAATAAGGACTGAAAAAAAAAAGAAAAAATTGTTTTCGTCCAAAACGAACCATTTGGGATGAAAACAGTAAATTTTTTTCACACATATAATAATGTATAGATTAACAAAATATCAGCCATTATTTAGCCAAAAAAAAAAAAAAGCCAATTAGATTAATCCTTATCAATGTCTGAGAGTACGTGTTCCTATTTTCTCTTAAAAAGAAAAAAGGAAATTATACCCCTTTCTTTTTTATTGAAAAATTATACCCCTTTCTTTTTCTGTCAGAAATCCGTCATCCACTACATAATTTATTTATTTTTTGCTTGCTGGAATCGAATTCTCCTTTCGAACCATAGGCAGAAACAAAAAAAAAAAAAGAAAAAAAGAAAAAAAAAAAGGGGTGGTTGAGCTTTTGAGTTGACTCGCTGCTCCAAAACTCAGGCAGTTATAATATCTGTGGAGCCCACACACACAAAAATTGTCGACATCCTATGTTGCCAAATTTTCGTTACATATTAGGTGTTGAAGTTTCTCAATTATTTACTACAATTTATTTTTGTCTAACATATGCTAGATTTCACTTTTAAAATGATAAAAGGTCAACTCTAAGGTATATTTTGCTCCTTTTAAAGCAAGGCTAATAATATATATAAATACATATATATATTTTTTTATGTATGTGTAGTTTCAATCTCAATTATTACGATTTTATATTTCACATTGGACAAAGAAAAAATTTTTTTTCCTACGGCTCAATTTATTTGTCATCATCCAAAGTCACGAATCACACGTGTACTCTAATTGTAAGTTGAATTGTAAGGGAGTGGCTGCATTGACTCATTATTTACAAGTTTTAATAGTAGTTCAATGTAATTAATAAAAACTTTTCAAACTTTTAAGTTGTGTACATATGTTTCACCTATTTATTATTGAGGTTTGACTTTATCTTTTAATTATAAGTTTTCTGGACGATGCACTTTAACGGTGGAGCAAATAACTTACCAATAATTGATTAGCTCACTATTTTTAAGAAGATTCCAGAAGTAAAAAATACGTCATATCTACCATAGTTTCAAAGAAACATCCTTAATGTCTTTTTCATACCAAATAGTGAATCACTGTATTATAATGACCGTAGCTCTCATACATCGCAGTGCTGTATTTTGTCAGAGTATGCAATTGAGCATATATTCTCTCTTAAAAAAAAAAAAAAAAAAACCCGCACACAAATAACCAATGAGGACAATTTTAATAGACATATATTACACAATTATATTTAAAAAAAAATCAATGATAATCCTTTTTCTCTTCATCCCGCCTAATTACGCCTATGAAGAAATGATACGCACAATGAATAAATTCTTGTTACTTTAAATGTAAAACTTAAAACCTTTTAATTTTTTTGAAGATTATTTCACAGTTGGCTCATTAATTATACACTCAATCTTTTGATAGTCCTGGATTTGATTTTACACATCATACTATCTTGAATTTTTCTTCTATTACATAACTACTTCCTATGTTGGTATTTCTTAAAAATTGAACGGAAATTGAATACGTTCAAATCACATGAACTTTAATTAAGACTAAAATCGTAATTAAACATTTTTGTGAGGAAAATTGTACCTCCAAACTATCTGTAACGCCCCACTATAAACTAACCATAATATTACAAATTGATGTTAGAAATTAACATGGGTAATGTGATGATATTATATGTGTAACAAATTCTTACATTATTTGAGTTATTTTCCACAAGTGAACGTGATGAGAACTCAAGATGCTAGAACAAAAATTTATGCTAAATTGATGAATTTAATTTGATGATTTGAGGAACTTATGTGATGATTATTGTATAATTATAGGTAAATTTATAATATAGTAGTAATTATATGTTATATATATGTTTACCTTTATATTTTTGATACATGATGTGTATACATATATATATATATATATATATATATATATATGTAAAGAGTGGTAATATCTGTAGTAGAGCGTCGTCGTATAAGAAGGAAAAAGGAGAGGAAGTGTAAAAAAAAAAAAGAGGGCGCCTCCATAAATTTGTCACCAAACCTCCACCCTTGTTCCATTGATATTTCTCAATTCTTTTAGTGAAAATTAAATATTCTCGGGGTATGATTTCTCCTTTTCTTTCATTGGTGTTTTGAGATCTCACTAGGGGTAGAGTAATTTCTTGATGGTTGAATATGTTGGTTGAAAGGTGATGAGAGTGGAAGACATGAATGTGTTTTTGAGAGAGGTTCTATGATTCATTCAGATGGTTTATTGCATTAGGAAAGGTTTTTATTGGTGGTGACGGTTATATTTGTGGTGATTAGATGATTTTAAAGTTATGGGTTTCATCTCTTATTTCATGATACGATTGGAAGTGGTGAATTCATATAATTATATATTAAAACATGTCTTTGGGTTGGTTATTATGTATATATGGTTTTTGCGTGTGATTGGTCTTGATTTTTATTTTAAATGAATTTTTGAATAATTTTCGTCATAAGTACAATGCTGGAAAATTTTCCAAAGATAATGTTCTGTATTGTAAATTTATTTTGAGGGTCTAAACAGTCTCCATTTTTAACAAATTTAGTGTTGTTAGAAAGCCTTAGATGTCTATTTTTTATTTTTATTTTTTGAAACTGCTTCCCTGTCATTTAGGTACTTGTATGAATTGTTATGATTTTTCTGGCTGCTGGTCTTTTTTTTTTTTTTTTTTCAAAGTTTTGTGATAGACTTCAAAACTATTTTTGATAGTACAAACGAATTCCGTTTTTAATGAATTAGGTATCGTTAAAAAACTTTTGATGTCTATTTTCTTTTAAAATTAGTTTTAGGTCATTAAAGTCATGTACGAGTATTTTTGAATTTTTGAATGGACAGAGGTCTGCTACCAGTTTTTGTACAATTTTATAATTTTATGTAAATGTTGGATTTTTGTATTTTGATTTTATTAATTATTATAATATTTTGTTAATTCTATTATATTTATTATTTATGGCATGAACGGTTCTAAAGGCGAGCACCCGAGACCTTATTCACACATCATCGTTAGAAATATTTAAGAAGGTTAAGTAAGGCGTTTATGTGAGTATACTCTCACATGCAACATGAATCAAAGATTTGATAAGTATATGTTTGATGTTAATGACGCTGTTATGATGATTTTTTTAGTACTTCTCTCATGATGATATTTTGATGAAAAATATATATGTATGTATATGTATTTTTATTTTAAATGAATTTTTGAATAATTTTCGTCATAAGTACAATGCTGGAAAATTTTCCAAAGATAATGTTCTGTATTGTAAATTTATTTTGAGGGTCTAAACAGTCTCCATTTTTAACAAATTTAGTGTTGTTAGAAAGCCTTAGATGTCTATTTTTTATTTTTATTTTTTGAAACTGCTTCCCTGTCATTTAGGTACTTGTATGAATTGTTATGATTTTTCTGGCTGCTGGTCTTTTTTTTTTTTTTTTTTTCAAAGTTTTGTGATAGACTTCAAAACTATTTTTGATAGTACAAACGAATTCCGTTTTTAATGAATTAGGTATCGCTAAAAAGCTTTTGATGTCTATTTTCTTTTAAAATTAGTTTTAGGTCATTAAAGTCATGTACGAATATTTTTGAATTTTTGAATGGACAGAGGTCTGCTACCAGTTTTTGTACAATTTTATAATTTTATGTAAATGTTGGATTTTTGTATTTTGATTTTATTGAATAATGAAATGAGCATTTTAGGTGTTGTTTTAATATAGTGGGTGTGTTTGATGAATTATTATAATATTTTGTTAATTCTATTATATTTATTATTTATGGCATGAACGGTTCTAAAGGCGAGCACCCGAGACCTCATTCACACATCATCGTTAGAAATATTTAAGAAGGTTAAGTAAGGCATTTATGTGAGTATACTCTCACATGCAACATGAATCGAAGATTTGATAAGTATATGTTTGATGTTAATGACGCTGTTATGATGATTTTTTTAGTACTTCTCTCATGATGATATTTTGATGAAAAATATATATGTATGTATATGTATTTTTATGTTTTAAAATGACGTTGTACACCCTTGATAATGATGATGATATTATCACTGTTGATTTGGGATTAGCTACCTACTCCTTCCTTGATTAGTCCATTATGATGGTACAATGCTGGGCCTAATATATGATGGTTTTAAAAGTTAAAAAGTTTTTAAATTATATCTATAATTATGATGATGGTTATGATGAAAATTAAAAATATTTATCCAAGTTTTTGAGATTTAAGTGTCTTACTAAGTCCTTACTTATATAAATTAATTCATATTACAAATAAAGGAAAATGTAAGATGTCATAATGGAGAAGTTCGGAGTGGAAGCGAGACGATATGTGATGAGAAAACGGAATGAATGACCATGAGATAAAAACTTTTAATTTCAAATAAAGTTTTGGAACTTCGATTTACTATTATTTGATTGAAAGATTACTATGGACTTTCTTAAATTTTATTTCATGATATGGTTTTAAAATTTATATTAATTCTGAAGGTTATTTTGTCAAGGTATGAAAAAAAAAACGAAATTTTATAGTTTTCTAAAATTTTCTAAGTAAAATTTTTGATAAGTTGTTATTTCAAATAAAAATTTTCCACACTTTTATAAGAAATTAATATTAAAAAGGAAAGTCAACTGTAATAGTCTATGAGGAGTCGTTATACTATCTTTGATAAAGTTATATATCTTTGATAAAAGTGCAGTTTACTTAAAAAAATATCTCTAATGGAGGTACATTTTTCTTCCAAAAAAATGTTTAATTATGAGTTCATATATATAAAGCTCATGTAATCAGTTCGTTTTCAATTTTTGTCTAGTTTCTTTTTACATAAGAATATTCATAGAGGGATCATTGGTACAATGATAGAAAAATTTAGAGAAATATGATGGATACAATAAAAAATTAACGATCAAAATAACATAAAATGTATAATTCGTTAGTCATTTATTTTAAAAAATAAAACTAAAACATTTTCACCTCTAATGACTATTTAATTTGTTTTGTTTATTTTTTTAATTAAATTGAATTTGTATTTTACTTAAAGTTATTTTTGTGTCTAAAGTCTTTTTTTTTTTTTTTTTTTTTTTTTTTTTAAGGGAAAGGTCCCAAAAACTTATTCTGTTTGATATTGATCGAAGGAATAAAATTGTGAAGCATGTTTTGTTACGTTATAAACTCAGAAATCTGTATTTTTTTTCATTGTAGTATAAATTACAGTTATTAATTTATTTTTATTTTTGCATTTAGATTTGAACTATACAGTTTATAATAAAGTTGGGTACAAAATTACAACTGAAATATACCTGTAACCATATAACTTAAAAAAAGGGGAATGTTGAATTCAAAACGTGAAGAGAGAGGAGGCAAAAAAGGTTTTTTTTTTCGGAAGGGGAGTATGTTATCCAAAAAAAACTTATTTTACATTACATTAATTTCCAACTCAATTGTGAACCTTTAAATGTCTAAAATTATTTCTATAATTTAGATTACTTATAAATCTTTCTAATGCACACTCATTTGTGCAAAACCAATATCGGAGGAAGAAATTATGTAACGACCCGACTTTTCGAACCGTTAACTAGCTTACTTATTCTTGTTCAATTTAATCTTAAACACTCATTTATATTTGATTCAGAAAACACATAATTTTTTTTTTGGACTACGAAAGTTAGGATTATTAAAATTTTATCGGAGGAAATTGAAAACCTCTAACAACTAATTATCCAATTTAAAAGGGTTAATTTCACTTTTAGCACCTCTGAAAAAAATAATGGTAAAAACAGCAGTACTTTTTTTTCTATTCAATTTCAGCACTTAAAGTGGGACCCAGTAGCATTTAATGTATATCAAATTACAGGTTTACCCTCATCTCCTACACACTAAAGAATCTCTCTCCCTCGCACGGCCCAAAAAAGTTTTTCAAACCACCATGTACAGTGGTTTAGAGAGAGAAAACTGAAATCTAGAGAGAGAAAGAGTCACCACCCAACGGAAACTTATTTCGTTTTTTCACTTTTCCGCCTAGCCCCCCCACCCATTTTGAAACCCAAATCTTCATATAATAGAGAGAACTTTACATCTACAGAGAGAAACTTCCATTTAGAGAGAGAAACTTTCATTTAGAGAGAGAAACTTCCATCGAAAGTTTTTTTTTTCTTTTAATCTAACATTTTTGGCCATTTTTGAGTAAAGGTCATAACTATTATGACCACCTAGTCATGACCGTTATGACCTATGTTTAAAAATGACAAAAAATGTTATCTTAAAAAAAAAAAAAAAACTAAATTTCGATGATTTGTAAAAAAAAAAAAAGTTAAAAAAAAATATTTGGTCATAACCATTATGACCGGATGGTCATAACCATTATGACCACCCGGTAATAACCGTTATGACCAGTTTTTCTTTTTTTTTTTGTGTCGATATATTTTTATTATTTTTTAGGGATGGTCATAACCATTATGATCACCCGGTCATAACCGTTATGACCGGGTTTTCTTTTTTTATAATTAATTTTTTTTTTGTCGATATATTTTTATTATTTTTTATGGATGGTCATAACCATTATGACCACCCGGTCATAACCGTTATGACCAGGTTTTTTGTTTTTTTTTAGAATTTAATTTTTTTTTTGATCTTTTTTTATTATTTTTTATGGATGGTCATAACCATTATGACCACCCGGTCATAACCGTTATGACCAGGTTTTTTTTTTTAACTTTTATTTTATTTTATTTTTTTTTTGTCGATCTTTTTTTATTATTTTTCATGGATGGTCATAACCATTATGACCACCCGGTCACAACCGTTATGATCAGTTTTTTTTTTTGTCGATATATTTTTATCATTTTTTAGGGATGGTCATAACCATTATGACCACCCGGTCATAACCGTTATGACCAGGTTTTTTTTTTAATAATTAAATTTTTTTTTTGTCGATATATTTTTATTATTTTTTAGGGATGGTCATAACCATTATGACCACCCGGTCACAACCGTTATGACCAGTTTTTTTTTTTTTTTTTGTCGATCTTTTTTTATTATTTTTTATGGATGGTCATAACCATTATGACCACCCGGTCACAACCGTTATGACCAGTTTTTTTTTTTTGTCGATATATTTTTATTATTTTTTAAGGATGGTCATAACCATTATGACCACCCGGTCACAACCGTTATGATCAGGTTTTTTGCCCGCCACGTCAGCAGACATTTTTCTCGGTATGTATAATGGCATATATGCCCTCAGCCAACCCTAATCTGAAAAATTTCGTCCTAGCCCGCCATCTTCACTCCATTCCCTCCACATCCATGGCGACAGTATATAACCAACTGAACATATAAAATTTTAATTTTTCGTCTATATTTTCCTTGATTTTATCCCGCCCAATCCTCCCGAATCCTCCCTGGACCATTACCCATTGATCGAAACTAACTCCCATGATTAAAATTCTTTCCACATCTTGTTTCACTCTGTTAAACCGGCCGACTCTGCCAGATCTCCGTCAACTCCATTTCCTTGGACCAGATCAACGATATAAGCCATCCTACCGTGCTTCGTAACTGTTCCTCTCCTTTGACTTTTGTATTTAACCCTTTGATCCGATAATTGTTTGCAGTTTCACAGTAAATGGAGGACGTATGTGTTTTCATCAAGTATAATGGTCGATGGGACGGCACATTGAGTTATATCGGTGGAGAAATGAAGGGAATATTGGTGCCCGAGACGGCAACATACGTTGGTCTGATTGAGTTGGTCAGACGTGCAATTGGTATGAGTGTCCCGACCAATACTATAGTCATGAAATACGGTGTTGAGCCTAGTATGCCTCTTGTCAGGATACAGTGTGATGATGACGTTAAATTCTATATACAATTGAAGAAGAAGGATGTTCATGTGCTTAGTAAATTTCCTATTACCATCGACGTTTTGGATGATACTGCGGCTGACGTCAGGCCACCGGAGCTGGGTGAAAGCAACCACATAGACGGCCAATTCTCCAGAGAAGGTGTACAGAGTGATGACTCCATGCAACATATGGATGAAACAAATCTGACCATCCCTTCTATTCCTCGTTGCCCTCGGCTTCCTCCTCATGTTGACGAATTTAATGTTGGGGTTGATGCTCGTAAATCAAACGAGAATAGTGTCGACGTCAGCATTGGAGCACATTCTATTGCCAATAACGGAACATCTCAATCCGATAATGTACCAAGTCCTGACAGGTTATCTGGTTCATTAGTTGTTGCTGATTATACACCTGTCACAATTCACAGAAACTGTATTTTTCATAACAAAAAGTTGTTGCAATATCATCTTCATCACGATGCCATGAGTAAACACTATCAATTCCGGGTGAAGAGGTCGACCACTACACTGTTACACGTTATATGTATAGATATCCAGAAATGTCCATGGCAATTGCGTGCGACGAGGATGCGAGGTAGTGAAATGTTTGTCGTGAAGCGTTTCGACGACGTCCATAGTTGCTCACTCGAAATTGTTCAAGGGCATCATCGCCAAGCCAAGAGTTGGATGATTGGGGAGTGTGTCAAGGCAAAATACTTGGATCCGACTAATACCTCATATAGACCTCGAGAAATCATGCGAGACATGCAGGCCGAATTTGGAGTCTCTTTCAATTATCTCCGAGCATGGCGAGGTAAGGAAGCAGCACTAACCAGCTTGAGGGGCAATGATGCAGAGTCATACAATGGTAATTCACTTCCCTTTACTCTATCTTATAATACGTTCATCACCGATATTATAAGCCTTATAATACGCTTTAATAAGTGTTAAATACTTGATTACATTACAGTTCTTCCCGCGTGGGCTGCAATGGTTAAGAGTAAAAATCCTGGTTCCGACATTGACATCGAGACGGACTCATCAAACTGCTTACAATGTCTCTACATGTGCCTAGATGCTTCGAAGCACGGTTGGCCTTATTGTCGACCAGTAATTGTGGTTGATGGATCCGCATTAAAGGCCAAATTTGGCGGGGTGCTTCTTGTAGCATGCGGTCACGACGCAAATGGCTGCATATTTCTACTTGCATTTGGTATCGTTCAGTCCGAAAGCAACGACTCATGGACCTGGTTCTTCGAGAAGCTCAGGGATTCAATCGGCCCTAGAGATTCTCTTGTTATTGTGGCTGATAGGCATAAGGGAATCGAGTACGCAGCCAAACTCGTGTATCCGGACGCTGCCTTCGGGATTTGCGTCCAACACTTGGCTGCAAACCTTAAGACGAAGTACAAGGATTTCAAAGGCCCTCTGAAGACCTATTTTGATGGTGCATCGAGGTCGTATCTTTTAAGTGAGCACCATCGTCATATGGAATCCATCCGTACTCGTAATCCCGACATGCACCGGTACCTCATGCAGGCCGATCCGAAAAAGTGGTCGCGAGCATATTTCAACGGCCGGAGGTATGCAATCATGACAACCAATATCGCGGAGTCGTTTAATAATGTAAATTTTTTGTTAAATTTAGATGTCATATTGTAATAACATATACAATTTCAAGAGTAAGGGTTAAATTAATCCTTACAATCCGCGTTTTATTATTAATAAGAGTAGTTATGTATTGCCCCTGTTTCACGTTCATGAAAACAGAACGAGTCCAAATGGATTTCATGAAACTGTTTCACAGAAAAAAAACCTGGTCATAACGGTTATGACCATCCCGGTTGGTCATACCGGGTGGTCATAATGGTTATGAACATCCCTAAAAAATAATAAATATCGACAAAAAAAAAATTTAATTAAAAAAAAAAACCTGGTCATAACGGTTATTACCGGGTGGTCATAATAGTTATGACATCGCTAAAAAATAATAAAAATAGATCGACTAAAAAAAAAAAATTTAATTATTAAAAAAAAAAAACCTGGTCATAACGGTTATGACCGGGTGGTCACAATGGTTATGACCATCCCTAAAAAATAATAAAAATATATCGACAAAAAAAAAAAAACTGGTCATAACGGTTGTGACCGGGTGGTCATAATGGTTATGACCATCCATAAAAAATAATAAAAAAAGATCGACAAAAAAAAATAAAATAAAATAAAAGTTAAAAAAAAACCTGGTCATAACGGTTATGACCGGGTGGTCATAATGGTTATGACCATCCATAAAAAATAATAAAAAAAGATCGACAAAAAAAAAATTTAATTCTAAAAAAAAAAAAAACCTGGTCATAACGGTTATGACCGGGTGGTCATAATGGTTATGACCATCCATAAAAAATATTAAAAAAGATCGACAAAAAAAAAAAAAAACTGGTCATAACGGTTGTGACCGGGTGGTCATAATGGTTATGACCATCCCTAAAAAATAATAAAAATATATCGACAAAAAAAAAATTTAATTATTAAAAAAAAAACCTGGTCATAACGGTTATGACCGGGTGGTCATAATGGTTATGACCATCCCTAAAAAATAATAAAAATATATCGACAAAAAAAAAAACTGGTCATAACGGTTGTGACCGGGTGGTCATAATGGTTATGACCATCCATAAAAAATAATAAAAAAAGATCGACAAAAAAATAAAATAAAATAAAATAAAAGTTAAAAAAAAACCTGGTCATAACGGTTATGACCGGGTGGTCATAATGGTTATGACCATCCATAAAAAATAATAAAAAAAGATCGACAAAAAAAAAATTTAATTCTAAAAAAAAAAAAAACCTGGTCATAACGGTTATGACCGGGTGGTCATAATGGTTATGACCATCCATAAAAAATATTAAAAAAAGATCAAAAAAAAAAAAAACTGGTCATAACGGTTGTGACCGGGTGGTCATAATGGTTATGACCGGGTGGTCATAATGGTTATGACCATCCATAAAAAATAATAAAAAAAGATCGACAAAAAAAAAATTAATCCTAAAAAAAAAAAAAAACCTGGTCATAACGGTTATGACCGGGTGGTCATAATGGTTATGAACATCCATAAAAAATAATAAAAAAAGATCGACAAAAAAAATAAATTTAATTCTAAAAAAAAAAAAACCTGGTCATAACGGTTATGACCGGGTGGTCATAATGGTTATGACCATCCATAAAAAATAATAAAAAAAGATCGAAAAAAAAAATTAAATTCTAAAAAAAAACAAAAAATCTGGTCATAACGGTTATGACCGGGTGGTCATAATGGTCATGACCATCCATAAAAAATAATAAAAAAAGATCGAAAAAAAAAATTAAATTCTAAAAAAAAACAAAAAATCTGGTCATAACGGTTATGACCGGGTGGTCATAATGGTCATGACCGGGTGGTCATAATGGTCATGACCATCCATAAAAAATAATAAAAATATATCGACAAAAAAAAATTAATTATAAAAAAAGAAAACCTGGTCATAACGGTTATGACCGGGTGGTCATAATGGTTATGACCATCCCTAAAAAATAATAAAAATATATCGACAAAAAAAAAAAAAAAAACTGGTCATAACGGTTATTACCGGGTGGTCATAATGGTTATGACCATCCGGTCATAATGGTTATGACCAAATATTTTTTTTTAACTTTTTTTTTTTTACAAATCATCGAAAGTTAGTTTTTTTTTTTTTTTTTTAAGATAACATTTTTTGTCATTTTTAAACATAGGTCATAACGGTCATGACCAGGTGGTCATAATAGTTATGACCTTTACTCAAAAATGGCCAAAAATGTTAGATTAAAAGAAAAAAAAAACTTTCGATGGAAGTTTATCTCTCTAAATGAAAGTTTCTCTCTCTAAATGGAAGTTTCTCTCTGTAGATGTAAAGTTCTCTCTATTATATGAAGATTTGGGTTTCAAAATGGGTGGGGGGCTAGGCGGAAAAGTGAAAAAACGAAATAAGTTTCCGTTGGGTGGTGACTCTTTCTCTCTCTAGATTTCAGTTTTCTCTCTCTAAACCACTGTACATGGTGGTTTGAAAAACTTTTTTGGGCCGTGCGAGGGAGAGAGATTCTTTAGTGTGTAGGAGATGAGGGTAAACCTGTAATTTGATATACATTAAATGCTACTGGGTCCCACTTTAAGTGCTGAAATTGAATAGAAAAAAAAGTACTGCTGTTTTTACCATTATTTTTTTCAGAGGTGCTAAAAGTGAAATTAACCCTAAAACAAAATCGTACTTAGATGATATTTAAAAAGCTATAACTTCATATAATTTATAAAAAGAGAGTCTAAAGTCTTTTCTTGTAAAATACTCATACTAGTTTAGTAGTACCAAAACATTGGAACATAATTATAAATATAGTCGATACAACATAGTTTACGAAATCTAAATGCGGAAATTTAATTCGTGGTGGTATCCCACTCCCATCCTTCATCGTCTCTGCACAGCTTTTGCCAGTCCATAACATCTAAGTAATGGCCTGCTTACCCGCGTTACCTACAGCACGAACACATAATGATGAGCTTTCGCTCAGCAAGTACAAACAATATCTCACAAACCATTTCTATAAAATCATATCATCACATGTAATATCAAGAATGTTCAAAAATGCATATGAAGTACGTATATTCCATTATGCTTTATTATTTACATATCTTGTCTACTTAAGGGCCCCTATGTCGTACCCATATGCGCGCATCCAATGGGGAGTTAAGGGAGCGACCCTCCAACAGCCACCAAGGTCATATTTTATAACTTTCGTTCTTATCATATCCTCTCACTAATTGGAGGTTGGTACGACACTTAATCCTATCTTTATTTGCCTCATTCTTATTAATCGTGACAATATGTAGATTTATATGTCACTATATATCTATTATTATGGCATAAATATATGTGAAGCATACCGATCATGTCAGTGCAAGAGGAATTTATGCACATCAAATACTTAATCAAAGCAATACGCATAACTCATATACTCATCACATCATCAGGTCAAGTCATAGCAAACGTAGAGCATCAACAAAGAAAAACATTTTATTCCATGCTGTAGGTGAGGTTTGTACTTATTTGTCTTATGTACTTAAGCTTCCGGAGTTGTATCTCCTACTGTATCGATTTGAGAAATTGTCCTGATTTAAACAATATCTCATTATTAGATAGAATTATAGCAATATTACTTTACTCACTTTATAAACTTAATTTACTTCTATTATACTTAACCTTAACAATTATTAATTTTTAATTAATTATTAAGTGTTAAAATAAATTTCTACTAATTATTATTTAATTAATTATTTTGATTAATTAATTAATCAATTGATTAATTAATTGGTTAACTAATTAATTAAGTAATAATTAATTATTATTTTATTTAATTGACTAATTATAATTAAATTAAATAATTTTAATTGACTTATTAATAATTATCTTGTTAATAATTTAATTATGTTACTTAAATATTCTTTCACATATAATAGTTAATAATTATTAATTCTACTAGTAATAATTAATAATTTGATTAATCTAATAATTAATGTTTGGTTAATCTTAATCATCCATTATTACTTTTTTTGATTATTACATCAATGATTAATGATTAATTAATCTATAATTAATCATGTATTATAATTATGTAGTTATTCAATAAAAATCTTGATTATTATATGCTAACTCTTATAATTAATTAATTAGTTATTAATTACATTTAGTTATGTATTAATTAATTAATTAATTAATCAAGATGACAAGGAGTCAACTATGGGTATACCTCTATTTTGTTATTGGGCTAGCCCAACTCCTAAGTTATGTTCATCTAATTGGGCTAAGGTAATCTCTTGGTATATGCTCGGTAACCATCTAGTATACTTTATCTTGGCCCATTTAAAACTTGTGATTTAATTTTATAAAGTTAGGGTTTTCACATTATTTGATCATACACCTAAAAATCAACTCATTTCATAACTAAATATATTCATATGTTATGACTTACCATTACATCACATTTTAATGTTTAATCGTTTTATCGGTGTAGGATTTTAACTTGTAAGATTTATTTAGACTTGAGTATAATTCCGTTTTGGGTACTTGATGACTTGTTGGAAAGCTTGAAACATCTAATTTCTGTCTTTTTAACTTGTTTTCCAAGGTTTTAAGTATTTCAAACATCAATGTGGACGTTTTTTCCCAAGTATCTTATGGTAAAATCCCATATTACCAGATTATACTTCATTTTAAGGGATTTGTTGAAATTAATGTACTTATTTAAGCACACGATATCTTATTTTGAAGCTTAAGATGTCTATTTTACAGTGGTAAAGTCATTTCCTTTATTATTTGAATGATTTATTCCATCAACTTAGGTTTTGTTACTGTTGGTTTCACATTTGAACCACAAATCCAGATTCATAGGTAAGATAAGAAAAATCATAACAATTCACTTACATGTCCAAATAAGACAAAAGATATGTCATTGGAAAGCTTATAATGTCTATTTTATATGATAAGAACAGTTTTATAAGAAGTTAAGGTTTACTAACTCAAAAATTACAAAACCCGTGGCTAGTACAGGATTCCAGCAAGGATTTTCGGTTCGTAGCCCAAACTTGTAAAATTCGTCAAAAATTGCATATTTATCCGTTCAAGGCGTAAGATACCTTTCTGGAAGAATATAGTTTTTAGATCTATAACTTATAATCCAAAATTTTGAGTCTAAAGGGTTCGGAGTACAATAAACCCGTGGCTATGTTGTGTCTCGGATGTTCATTTTCTCTCTAGTTTTGTGTCAAAACTTCAAGGGCACATAACTTTAGACATATAAAAGCAAATCAAGTGATTCCAAAGCCTAACATGAAGCTTATCTTCTCTAGAATATTAACATATAATTTATTTTTCATACCAAAGTTTCTAATGCATGTCATATCATCATAACTACCACAAAATCTAACAAGGTTCTTAGAACTTACCGAAATGCTCCGGGGTTCCTTTAAGATTTAGAACCTTCCAAGTTCTTCACAAAACTTTTCCTAGGTAAGAAGAAGTCTAATATTAAGATTATAACTAAACATCATGCTTTAGTTCTCCAAAAATGAATAAAAACACAAAGAATACCACTAGGTTACCTCTAGTAAAACGTCCTCTAACTCCGTCTTACACTTCTTCGATCTTAGAGACGAGGTTTCTTAGAGCTTGAATATGGATGGAGGAGGGTGTTAGATGTGTGTTGGAGGTAGAAAATAGTGTTGGTGGTTCTTCTTTTGTTTTGAGCTTGGTGGTAGTTAGAGAGCTAGGGTTTGTGAGTTTAATTTGTGTGAAAGTAAAGTGGGATGTTAAGGGTTTGTGCTAAGCCAACTTTCACTCTAAGAGAGCTGTATTTTGAGGGGCAAGATTGGAAAGTTTTCGGCTGATATCTCCCTTCATTGCCGCTACTTCAAAGGAGGGTTTGGAGTGAAAATTTTGGTTCAACAAGCTTGAGACAAGGTGTCACTTTCACATGTCTCTTCTTTGGGTCAACTTGCCCAAATAAGCTATGCCATTTCTTACACAAGGTTGCATGCATGCAACACTTCCTTCTTTTCTTCATTTGTTCAGCTTTCTTCTTGTTTCTTGAACCAAAAATCCGAATCCTCCTTAGCCTTTCTCATTTTATTTTGTTTTTCTTTCTTTCAATTTCCACCATTGATCCAAGGTTATCTTCTTCATTCTCATCCATTAGATCTTCCAACACACTAATCCTTACTCTAAGTTCTTATTGGCCACTTAACATCCAAAGTTTGACCATTGATTTACCTAGGATTCTCTAGCATTAAATCTACACCATTGATTTCAAATCAAGCATAATTTTTGATCAATTTTCCACATTTGGATTTCCTAAGAGTAAACACTATTAATTCATCTTCTATCCATGTAACACATTAATTCCCAATCATGCTCTCAAAGCTTGACTATTGATATGATCAAAATAAGTACTAAGATTATTAAATCGACCGATTAATAAAAATCGGGATTCTTCCTAAAAATTAACGGTATCCCCCTAATGCGACATAATAAACTTTTCGGACAAATTTATATGTCGTTCAACTCATCTTTTATGTATTTAAAATTTCTCATTTAAATAGAGAAATTCAACATCGTTAAATCATCGACATCATCACATTGATAGCATATGTGCAGTCGTTCATGATCTTGAAATTTGATATTCATCAAAATAATTTATTAGAAGCATATTAATGAAGGAATCCACAATAATAATCCATGAATCAAGCTTATGAATTTTTTTAGGGCATCACAAATTATGACCAGTATACTATCCAGATACCTATTAATCAATAACCAGTTTACTATGTGCGATTGTAGGTACTATAATTCTAGAAGTTTACCTAGCATTTTCCTTTTCCTCCCACACATTTTCACACCCTAATGACAGCTATTCCCCAACTATTAAGAGACAATTAAACCAAAAAATTGAAACCCAATTAATTCCAAAATTAATTTGGTATTAAATTATTCACAATTTATTTTATAATATTCAAAATTTCTCTTTTTACATACTCTCTCTCTCCCTGTCTCACTTTCCTAGTCTCCCTCTCCTACGTACTATCATTCGCATTCTCATTCTCTCGCTCTCTCTACCCCTCTCAAATGCACAAAAAAAGAAAAAAGAAAAAAAGAAAAAAATCCACCGAACCTCTAAATTCATTTAAGCTAAAATCAAAAAGATTTCAAGGTATGTTTTTGTTATTTTTTGTTGATGATGATTTTATTATTTGTTTTGGTTTGGGATTCTTCGAGGGGTTAGATAATTTTCTTGATGAGTTTCTTCATGTAAGTTTGAGGAAATGATGAGAAATATTCATTAAATAATGATTAGGGGAGGTTATATAATTAATTGAGGATGATTTATTGTTTTAGAAATATGTTACGTTTTGTGAATGGTTGAATTTTATCAACAAGATAATTTTAGGATTTTTGATTTCTTAATTCATGATTTTGTTGGTATGGTGATTTAATAATTTTATATGTTAGAAAAATATCTTAGGGCTATTTTAGGTATGTGTGTATGAATCATGTACGTTGTGATGATAATTATTATATTTTTAATGAATTTTTGGATTTGACCACTATTACTGAAAATTTCAAGATTTTATGACCAGTGTTCCAAAATGTTTTTGATGATGCAAACATACTCTAGTTTTAATGAATTTAATATTGGTGGAAATCTCTGGATGTCTAATTTTATTTGAAATCAGTTTCATATCATTTGGAGATATATGTGAACTTTTATAAGTTTTTAAAGAGGCAGAGGTCTGGTTACCAGATTTTATAAAATTTTAGCCATCAGTATTCAACAAATATTCTCTGTTTTTAACAAATTTAATATTGTTAGAAAATACTGGATGTCTACTTTCATTTGAAATCATTTTAGATTGTTTAGATATATATGTGAATTTTTATGATTTTTCAAAGGGATAGAGGATCTAGCTGACAGTTTCTGTAAAATTTTGGTAATCAAATTCAAAACTATTTTTGAGAGTCCAAACCATCTTCATTTTTAACGAGTTAGGTATCATTAGACAGATCTAGATGTATATTTTCATTTGCAATTAGTTTTAGATCATTTAAAGCCCTGTATGAATTTTTATGAATTTTTGAAGGGACATAGGCCTGATTGTCAGTTTTTGTAAGGTTTTGTAATTTTGTGAAATTATCCGATTTTTGTATTTTGATGTTATTGAATGATGAAATAGGCCTATTAGGCACTGGTATGATACGATTGATGCGTTTGATGAATTATTATAATATTTTGTTGATTTTATTATATTTATTATTATAGCATGAGCGGTTCTAAAGGTGAGTACCCGAAACCTCAATCGCGCATCACTATTAAAAAATTTAAAAAGATTAAGTAAGGTGTTTATATAAGTACACTCTCATTTGCAATATGAATCAAATATTTAAAAAGTATATGTTTTGATGGTAATCATGATGCTATGATGTTCTTAATTAATACTTATCTTATGACGATGTTTTGATAAAAAATGTATATATATATATATATATATGTATTTTTATATTTCTAAAATAGGATTATACACCCTTGATGATGATGATAATGTTGTCCAGTGAGCGACTTTTTGTCACCATTAGTCTGGGATTTGCTACTCCACTCCTTTCATGACTAACGCGCTATGATGGTACAATGCTGGGCCCAATATATAACGGTTTTAAAAGTTAAAAAGTTTTTTTTAAATGATATTTATGATGATAAAAGAAAATTTTTTATTTACATTTATAAGATTTAAGTGTTTTATCTAGCTTTTGCTTATATAAGTTAATTCATGTTACAGATAAAAGAAATGATAAGATATAATATTGAAGGAGCTTGGAGCGGAAGCGGGATAATGTGTAAGAGGAAAATAAAAGGAACGATCATGAGATGGACATTTTTAATTTCAAATAAAGTTTTGAGACTATAGTTCATTATTATTTGATTGGATTATTCATATAGACTTATATTTTATTTATGAAATGGGCTTTAAAAAACTATATTTTAATTATGAAGGTTATTTTGATATATTTAAAAAAAATCTAGAGTTTTCTAAAATTATGTAATTAAAGTTTTCCATTATGTTAAGATTTTTATTTCAAGCTTAATATTTTCCATAATTTTATAAGAGATGAATGAATAAATAAAAAATCAATCGTAACAGTCCGTGAAGAGTTGTTACACAAAAACCCAAAAAAATTTTATTTTTTTGAACCAAGATATTTGGGTATGTGGTTTTTTGGACTACTGTAACTGATTTTTGGCATCAAAATGACTTGAAGAAGTTATATAAGTTGTATATCATTATTACTCATAAAAAGTAAAAGGAAGTAATGATCAGTTGTCTAGATTTTAAAAAAGATTGATATTTAGGTTCCAAATTCACAAATTGGCCGTGACTACAAATGTCATGACAAGATATGTCTTTATACTAACATTTCTCTCTTTGGACTCATTCTAATAAAGGAAAATTTGATTAATTTACGAAGGACCTATAGACGTACATTAAATCATATAACATTCAATAAGAAACACCCAATTCGTATAAGTATTTGGATCAATTTTACTACTCAATTCTACTTAATTGAACTACTCGACTCGATCTTGAATATAAAGAAATGTATATCCAAATTTTCTGGCTATAAAGGTATCCCTCTCAGACAATCTACATTAACTCCACAATTTGGAGAGCGGGAGAAATAATATATCGATAGTCCAATTAATCACTTTTAAAGGATTCAAGAAGTGAAATCTATGTAATATCTATTATAATTATTAGTCTTAAAACCTTGTGTTAAAAAACTATTTGAATCTTTTAAATTCAAAAACCTTGTATTTTCTTTCCCAAAGAAACATAATCCTTTTTTTTTTTTTTTTCTTTAAAATAATGAATCCCCATACGCATAGCGAAAGTTGCTTTCTTGGTAAGGATGAACCATTCTAGAGTTTTTGGTGCAATAGCTCTATGTTGCTGGAATATACAATTGAGAGTATATTCTATATTCCAATGTCTTTTGCTTCGGCAATTATCACAAGATTCAGTCATCCAGATCAACACCATTTTATTAGATTGAAAGGTTGTTATGGAAGTTATATTATGTTCTCCCACAGTTGTTTCCCCATACTCTAATCTAGAATGAAAGTCTTTTGGTGTTTTCATATTTTTAAGTCAAGAATTGTGACATACGTACTTACAAAAAAAAAAAAAAAAAAAAAATCCTACACAATAAGTAACAAAAAGGACAATTATAGGGGAGAAAGAAGAAAATAACTTTTTTTTTTTTACGAAAATATTTATGGTGAATTGTATATTTAGGTGGGCAAAAAAAAATGTGAAGAATTAATGGGGTGTGTAGATAGAACTGCAATTTCTTTAAATAACTGTGGCTACTCAAGATTGAGAAGAAGAAACTATTCCCTATTTGTTATCAAAGAGCTTTTTTTTTTTTTTTTTTTTACCCGGATCCCTGAACTATTAAATATATAGCACTTAGGTTCTTATTTTGAAAATTTAGATAACTTTATTCTAAATAACTTATAATAACTAGTTGACTTATTTGTATTTTAATATAAAATTATGTGTAACTTGGTATTATTTTCTACTAACTCACCATTCATTCAATCGAAATCATTTAAATCAGTCTAAATAGTTGTAAAATAAACTGAGTTATTTGAAAACTGTATCATGATAGATATAATTTTACATAAATTATAATAAATTAATTAGTTATTATAAATTGTTTACAAAAGAATAACAACGAAAGGGCTGTCCCACCATAGGGATGATAATCTTTGCCTAACTTTTATTTTCTATTTACACAGTGTTAATATAATCTAACATAATTATTTAATCTATGTCTATAATTATCTTATTAAACAAAGTTGCATTTAAAAACTTGATTTTGTCCTTTTCTTCTCTCTCTCTCTCTTTTCTTGCCTTAACTTCTTCTCTCTCTTTTTTTTTTTTCTCTGACCTTAAAAATTAATTTTAAAAAATTTTAAAAAAAATTTAAAAATTAAAAATTTTTATTATTGTACCATTAAATTTTATTACATAAATATATAGCATTTTTCGGTCAACACACCCTTTGACTTAAAAATGGCTTTTTAATCCCAAAAAAACTTCCCTAAAAAAAAAAAAAAAGTTAAACTTGAAACCAAACATATGCAAATGTTAGTCTTATCCATGTACCCAAACAATATAAAAAGCCATCTTGAAATATCAGACTTTGGAAGACAATTAATTCCAACGGCTACAGCGGAGTTATAAAAAGAAACCCAATTGGCGTTCTTGGGAAGCAAGAAACATCTCAAGACTTTCTCACAGCTCTTTCTCCTCCTATTTTTCTGATTATTGAAGTTTCCCAATTCTGATCTCCAACGACATGGAAAAATCTCTGAAGAGTTTCCAAGGAAGAAGATCTACTCTGAAGAAGAAAGCCGGCGAGCTCGCCACTCTCTGCAATGCCGAGGTTTGCGTGATCTGTTTCGCACCCGACGGCAATCTCCAAGTGTGGCCGGAGAACCCAACGGAGGCACAGTCAGTTATCGACAAGTACAGAGAAGCAAGCAAGAAAGGAAACAAGCGTAAGAGACAAGAGAAGCTTGATCTCTCTGACCTGTTCGAGGCCAAGATAAAGAAGCTTGAAAAACAGGCTCTTGAGGAGGAAGAAACTGGGGACTATTTCAACCATGGAAACATTGGAGGATTGCCACTCTCGGATGGAGATCTTGATGCGTTATCGGAGAAATCGTTGATGGGTTTATCAGATTGCTTGGAGGCCAAGATTCAGGCTCTAACGGAAAGAATTGAATCGCTGAAGGGAAATCAAGCAATGCCCTCGTTTGATTTTCTTATGTCTTGAGGTTTGAATTTATTTTCGGTAGATGCTGCGTTTGCAATTTGCTGTTGCTGAATTGAGAGATTAATTGAATGGGTCATAATGTGGCCAAGTCGGTGTTAGGTTAAATTTCCTCTTTTTAGTTTTCTTGTGTTCTGTAATTCTGTTTTGTACTATGTTATGTTTAGTTTAATTTTAATGAAGGTCCCTTTTTTCATTGAAAATAAAGTTGCGGATTATCAGTAATGTAAGCATGCCATAAAACTGTTGGTTTTGTTTTTAATTAGAACCACATGTTCTAGTCCCCAAATTTTTTGTTAAAAAAAAAAAAAAAAAAACCCAAGTCACTACTTGCATGACTATGAAATTGACACACTAATATGGTACTTTTTTTTTTAATTTTATTTTTTAATTTTTAAGTTTACCAATAGAAACAAAAACATTCAGACATAATTTTTAAAAAGTGTTGCATAGTTTCTGTAGCATTTCTTTAGTTCCCATTTGATGAAAAACTTTACTCGTTTATCAATTTTAGAATAAAATCGAATGGAAAAAGAGGAGGAAAGAGCTTAATAAGCAAATTGTGTCTTGTGTAAGAGCTCAAGGTTTCAAATCCATGGCTCTTCTTGACATTGAAAAGTAGATTCATAAATTAATCAGAAATGGTAGTACCAATGAGTTTTGACTAGAATTAATAACATTGATATTAGCATCCGAAAATCACAAATTGGCCATTACTATTAATATCAATCTTACAGTAGCATTTCTCTTTGGACTCGTTTTTTATAATCGGAAAAAAAAAAATTTTAAATAGCGAGGAAAAACTGATTAATTTTACAAAGTTGAAGTTGTGCTACTCTACTGCACTTGAATGCTTAGGAGAAATTCTCTACATCTGTTCCAAAACTTGTTGTCCACTCTCATCTCCCATATATCAGAACAACACCCGATGAAGCAAACAAGACAAGTAGAAGTTATTTGGTTGAGTCGTTTTTCAAGGATGATGGCCTTATTCCCCCAAATTCCGACTTAGTTCTGAAGCTGTTGAAACTGACAAGGTCGACAAGACGAAGTGCTGCATTTCTGGTGGCAAAACTAAGAGAGTATGCCTGCCTCGCCCTTTCGAAAATAAAGTCGCTTAGCAAGGCTACTGAGAAGTTCCCGGCTGTGCAGAAAGTTGCTAACATCGTTGCAAAATTACATGTTTATTTCTGCCCATGCCTTCCAATGAGGAAAACAGATTTCTTTCGGTACCGCATTATGGGTACCGACTACTATGCTATGATCTTGGTAGAGCGGAGGATCAAAACTCTAAAGCAATTGCCTCAACCAAAGGAGGACGTCACAGGTACTCCCAACCGGACCCTCGCAACAGACAGAATGGATTTTAGAAACAAAGACAAGCAATTTGAAACCGAAGACTGAAAAATAACACACTGCACAATGGGATTATTGCATTTTCTTGTAATTAAGAACGAGCTCTGAGTCTACAATCAAACCTCAACGAAAAAAAAAAAAAAGTTGAACTGAATTTTCTGGTCTCTTCACTGTGGCGTTATTACTTCTTCTTTAAACATTACTATACATAACATATAAAGAAAGATTAATAGCTTCAATGGCCACTAATCGCACTTAATAGAACTGTAAATGTGGCGGACAAAGCAAAAAGTAGCCACAAAACCAACAGTGCCGAAGACCAAGAAAAAGCCATAGCTGATGCAAGCCATGTATCCAAAAACGAACGAGATTTGCATGGAACCTGATCACTTTGATTCAGCAAAGTAGTAATATATGCAGTAGCCATAAACGTACAATCCAATTGATCCACCGCGAAGAAAAGACCTGAGAGACATAGATGCTTATAATCAGTTCAGCAAACTAAGAATCGACTAGTTGTAGAGTTACTAATAGTAAATTTAATGACCATAAAACTCTTTGTAGGACGCACCATTGGACTCGCAAATATAGACTAGCAAGTGCGATTACATTGTTGCACTGCTTGTGTAGTTGAGTGTAAACGAGTACTTTCTTATTAGTCGAATGTAATGGTGAAAAAAAAGGATTGAAGACCATTTTTTTTAGACAAGTTTTTGTATTATGACAAGCACCCTGATAGTAATGCTAAATTCAAGCAAGCATTACACTTCAGTTGAGTCATAGCATTCGAGCAAGCGAGTTGCTTGCATCTGTGTGCTTACGGTTTATGGTTTCAAACCGATTATTAGTATTTTGGTGAAAGAAGAATCAGTGACATTCAATTCCTCATCGACATTATGCGAACGACTGAAAACCAAATTAAAATATCATGGAAAATAATTATAGGAGACAAAGAAAGAGTAAAAGAGAAACAAGAATTTCAAACAATGATTTGAGGACAAAAACAAAACCTAAACTAGCAAAACTGCAGAAACTTTATAAAGAAAATGAGTATCTCCACCACCATTTATAATCTTCAGCAACAAGCTGGCGCCATGTGCAAATGGCATTAACTAAACCGACGGTGATTAGAAGAAGAATGAAGTTGGTAAACAGTATCGTGTAGACGACATAGTTCCTAAGATCCTTGTTCTGAAGATCCCACAAGCTCATAATTACAATTTTAAGCTCATTGTTGATTAAATGAAAGGAAACAAGCCCAGCCAATGCCATCTGAGGAAGAGTACGCCTGTACCAGGGAAGTGGCGGAATATCTCGGGGCACTTTTGCGATTTGGAAAGGAGCTTGCAACTCAGCCTCAATATTCTGGCGAATGTCTTGAGACCCGACCTTATAGCTACTTTTGCCAATAATTCCTCCCAGTACAAGCAATGGAAATGTGCTAATCCAAATGAGAACTAACACGACGATTGTGCTTAAAGGCAGGCCTACAGATGCTTTATAAGAAGTAGCTACTGAGTTAAGAAGGCAAAATGTAAGAAGCAGAGGTCCACTGAAAAGACATCCAGTTAGAAGCAGATTTCTCAACTGTCATAACAAAGTCGGAAATAGAATAAGTGCACCAACTTATGCTTGTAGAAGAACCAAAATCAAACATTCAAAAGAAGCAAAGAAGAGAACGCCTGCGAACATACCCAATTTGTCCCCTCAAACTGACAATAAAACGAAGTTGCTGTATATCCCGCAATACCAGAAGTAATTGCATATATTATTATCAATGCAGTCAATAAACGTCCGCCGTTGTATGGATTAAATATGTCAAATATCCCAAGTAGCAGAACGAGTACGGTACTTGAAAAGCATGCCAAGAAGATTGAAACACATTAGTTCACCAACTCTCCTAAAAGCTTAAGCTAGTTTTATATGCTATCATTCCCCACTAAGACCCAAAATTTATTAAAGGCCCAATTCTGTGATGAAAATTCGGGACCTCCTACTTTGATAACAAATTAGTTTTACCAATTCTCCTAAAAGCTTAAGTAATTAGGAAGTGGGCCGGCAATAGTTTTCTATTCTAACAAAACGATCCTTTGTCCCCGATTAAGTACATCTGAGCTTAGTAGTATGGTGTAGTAAAATCTCTAGATACTCACAGTGTTAACAATTGAGTACCACAACCAAGTGCTGCAGAAAGTAAAGACTTGTGACCGGGGTATGTAAACACGTCGTCTCTGATGGACTTCCATCCTCTTTCTTCTCGGCTATTAACAAATCCCTCATCTTCCAAACCCCTTCTGCATTCATCAACCATAAAACACATAAGAATCAGTAGGAGAAATAATAAACAGTTGAGCATTCACATTATGCTTACACCGTCAGATCCTTCCTAACGACACGCATGTAATATATCACAAGGAAACCAGCGAACAAGAGAAGGGTAACACAGGAGTTCAACACTAAAAACCAACGGAGTTCCACGTTATGCGGTGCCATTGAAGATAGTGAGTACTTTTCCCTCCTTTTCTCAAATGGAATGTCCACTTCCTTCCAAAACACGGAATAAACGAACTTTACAAACGTTTCCTTATCCTCGGTTAGGTCTACTGCTGCTCCAGTGTATGCAGCCACAGGATATACATGAACTTTGATCTCGATCACGCGATCCTTGTTGAAAAGAACGTCAAAGCAAATGTGTGTGTAAAGAAAATACTTATAGTTATCCAATATCCCTTGCTTGTGAACTTCCCCGACAAATTCCCATATCGGCAAGTCGTCGTCATAGTACATTTGGAGGTAGTAATCACTTTTGATTGCTGTTCGGAACCGGGAAACTTCTTCCGTGGTCAAATTTTTGGTACAAGCGACATCCGCAAATTTCTCTACTAGAAACTGGAGTTTGTAAGGAGCATTGACGAGACGATCTCCACTCAACGCCTCACCGAGTGTTTGCTTTCGCTCTTCGATACGATCTGCCATTAGAATAGACCAAATAGTATCGAAAAAACAGTAAAATATATATATATATATATTGCAAAAAGAACATATTACATGAAACTATAATGCGAGTTTTAAGATAGAAACCTGGTCGACAGAAGGGAAGATCGAAATAGTGGTATGTTTCACTGAACATAAAAGGAACAAAGAACAGATTAATTCATATCATATGTACATATATATGTAGAATAAATACAGCAATTTAAAACATTGGTAGTTAACAATATACGGTTGACATTGAGTAGAAAAAATTGACCTGGGATTTCGAAAGGGACCAACTTTATTGACATATAAAGGAACAGGATCTCCAGCTTTATAACGGTGGGGCTGTTTTGCATCAGATCTCACTTGGGTTCCACATTGCATTATTACAACACTTACCATAAGAACAAGTTCTACAAGTTTCTCCATTTTTTTTTTTCCTTCACTTTTTGTTTCTTCTTCTTCCTCTTCTTCTTCTTCTGAGAGAGGGAGACAAATGTTGCAAATGGCGGCATACAGGTACGAATCAGTCAATCGTTGACTTTTGGCTCGCGTTGACTTTTGAAGATTCCCGTATTGCATCGTAGTACTTTCGATTCAGCGAAGAGGGAGATGCCAAGGTCGGTATCGAATTCGAGTGGGCATAGACTCCATAGGGAAATATCAAACATAGGAAATGCCGACATTAACTACTACTTTTGCCTAAATAATTCAACCAAACATGCCTCCGCTAAACGTGTTAGGAATGTGATTTTTAGACTAAGGTTGATTGATTTTTTAAAATTAATTATAATTTTTGTTGATTAAAAAAAAAAGATAAAAACTAACATGAAAACTTAGATTTAAAAGGAAAAGCCTGTAAATAATATATACTAAAAATATTTTAACAAAATAAAATTCATCAAATAAATAATTTATTTAGCATGCCTTTGAAAACTACTTTTATCCTATATTGTATTCAAATATAATACAATAAATACAATTTGTGTTTTGATATTTTCTTATTTAAATATAATATGTGTTTGAGTTGTTAGTGAGATAGAATATATGATATAATTGATAAAAATAAATAAAAAAAATAGAATGATAAATGATAATTATATTGGTTACTATTAAATGTATTTATATTTGAATTGAATGTATAAGATATCTAAAACATAATACATTACACTCGGATGCAATGTAAAATGCAGTGTGTATTCAAACACGACAATAGTTCTTGTAGATTTACTATTTACTTAGTAAATTTAGTAAAATTTTATTTAACTAATAAATTTTTACTATTTATTCGAAAAACTTTTGAATGAATAGCATAAAATTAAAAAAAAAAAAAAAAAAAAAGCCAAGGGGATCACATTCCTTAATTTATACAGTTCAAAACATGAACATCATTTTTTAAAAAAACTTTGGGTGGTTTGAAAAATAAAATTATTATCAGACTACATCTATCACTAGATAATATATCATGGTTAGTCTTATTGGCGATGTAATTAGGTTGTGCATAGGACTACTAGAGATAAATAGCATAATAATAAAAGTTAACAGAATTAAATTGCATATTTATTAAATTGTGGAAGTATATAAGCTTTCGTTTGGCTACCATTTCAGATCTAAAATTTTTGTATCAATTTTATTCTTTTTCTAAAAAGTTAATAAAAATTATATTGAGATTTAAGGTGATTATCAAATATTGATTGAAATAATTCTTTAGGATTATTTTATTTTTAATTTTCAGATTGATTGATAGTAACATAGAAATTTTAAATTTATTTGTATTAATTTTCATATTTGGAAATAGGAATTTCTTAAATATGGAATATTTGATATCTTTGGGTAACTTATCCATTTTTATACTTATAAACTTATATTTATATAGGAGACCATTGATAGTTCTCCTTATTAGTGAATCTTCTCTGCATTCCTATTCCATAGATGAAGCCACATTAATCCTTTATCTTCTTCTTATATCTTTTACTTTCTTATTATTATTTTTTTTTAATTTTTTTCAGATAGTATAAGAGCCAATACAACTGAATTTCTTAAAGATTCTTGTGAATCCATATCCATTATGTAAGAGGTGTTATCATCACATCCATAACTGAATCCGCTGTTAAACCATCATTGATGTCGCCATCGTCTAAAATGGATGGCCACCTTGGAGTCTTATGCTTTTGTGAATGCATTTGTTTGAGTCTCTTAACTAAATAGGTATTATTTATCTTAGTGCACATGGAATTGCAAACGTGTAAATAAGAAGGAAAAAAGAGAGAGAGTGCGAGAGTGAGAAAGAAAGAAAGAAAAAAAAACATGTTGAAAAAAAATTTTGACAAAACAATGAGGAAAAAGTTCATAGCATTTGTTTTGTTTTTTGGAGTCTTGCAACCATGAAAAAGAAAAAAGAAAACAAATTTTATTAAAAAAAAATCATTTTTTAACCCTTCGATTCCTCTTATCTCTTGTTTCCATGATCCTTTTCCTTTTGATCCCGTTGACAAGTGAAATTAACCCTTGATCGGGTTAATTTCATTGAATCTAATTGAAGTATGTGCTGTGAAGTTCCTATGAATTTAAGCCTCACATGTGAAGCCTTAAAAATTGAAGCATGTATTATGAAGCTCATATGAATATGAGTTTGGCATGTGAAGTTCTGAAAATCAATATGTTATGATACTCATATGAACTTGAACTAAACATATGAAATTTTTAAAGCTATTCTCGAAGTATTTAAGGTAAGTTGGTATGCACTAACTTAAAGGGTGAGTGTTAAGATTTGAGATGATTGTCAAATATTGATTAAGATTATTTTTTATGATTATTTTCAATTTCTAAATTGATTGATTATAATAAAAGATATTTAAGTTTATTTGTATTAATTTTCATAATTAGAAATAGGAAATTTGTTAATTATAGAATATTTGTTATCTTTGGGTAATTTATCCGTTTTTGTACTTGTAAACTTGTATTTATATGAGAGCTCATTCAAAGAGCTCCTTACTAGTGAATCTTCTCTATATTCCTAGTCCGTGATGAAACCACATCAGTCATTTGTCTTCTTCTTCTATATTTATTTTCTTATTATTTATTTATTTTTTATTTTTCAAGAAATTATAACTAGTTTTTGAAAAATCAACCAAGTTTAATTTAAAAATTCAATTTCAAACTCGTACATCAAACGTAAGCTATACTCACCTCTCATTCACATGATTCGGGCCCGTTTGGGGTCATGTTTAAAACACTTTTCCAAACATTTTTTTTTAATATTTTCCTCCAATTTCACTATTCACTTTTCCAAACATTTTCAAAAAACTTAAACTTTAAAAATCTATAACTTTATCTTTTTAAGTCGAAATGAGATGCTATTTTTTTTTCGAATTACGTATAATTTCGAGAGAAAAGAAACAAGATCCATATTATTATTATTTTTTTCGAACACGTATCAAGTTTATACATATTTTCACATCAAATAATTTATTTTCACCTCAAACAGATTATTTTTACTGAACATATATAACTCAAATTATTTCTAACTTCAAAAGCACTGTCTCCAAACCAGCCCAAAATCAATCGTTGGCAATTGGGTGCAAGTGTTGGGTGGGGTCTATTAATAGGCAATGACTTGACAAATGAAAAAAAAAAATTAAAAACAAAACAAAAAAAAAAGGAAGAAGAGGAAAATCTAGAAAAATGTAGCACGATAGGTACCTTAAAAACATGTTTGTAATATATATTTGACATCTTTTAATAAAGTTGTGTGCATTCATTTCTGTTATTCATATAACAATTTGCCTATAATTATAGGACTAGCAAATGTTGTAAGAACATGTTACCAACTGACTATATTTAAATTTTTAGATCATGCGTATAAATTATTTGTATTAAAAGATATAATTTCAAATTATTTATTATGAATCAACGATTCATGGTCCATAAATTTTAAAGTTAGGCACTTAATTTTAAAAATAGATTAATATCATTTACATTATAACAGTGATTACAAAATATAGAAAAAAAAGAAAACGAATTTATGGAACCCGATTACAATAGAGTTCGAATGTTTTTTGTAATTCTGCGGAAGGAATTAAATTCTATTATTCATGGTCATCTACAAAGTAATCCTAACCCTTCACGATTAATGAAATTGTATTCATATATAATTATATCTTTTTACTTTTTTTTTTTTTTTTTTTTTTTTTTTTTTTTTTTTGTGTTTTGATGGACTTGTATTCACATAGCTTTGTACTTGTCGATTGATGAGCAATATAGAGATTAGGGAAAAAAAATTATCATCTTTTAGACGTAATTAGATTTTATGGATAGTGTTTTGTATATGGCTTTTTTCCATTAGTATATCCTAAATTTATCGTATAATTTCAATTTACACACTGAGCTTTTAATTTTGATAATTCATACTCTGAAGTTACATATGTAGCAATTTGCACTCTATTAATAATAATATTAATATTTTAAAGAAAATTGATATGTGATTTGTATATAAGTTGTTAATTTATATCATAAATAATCATTTTTGTCTTTGTTAATTAATAATCTATATGTAAGTGAAGTATCAATTTTCATTAAAAAGAAATGTCGTTTTTAATGGGGTGCAACATACTACAAATTTATAAGTTTAGGGTAAAAATTGCTAAAATAAAAAATTCAAGATATAAATTACAATTTTAAAATAAGTTTAAGATGCACCAATATAAAAAAGCATTTATATATATAGGTTTACTCTCGAGTCTGGCACTCCATGCCAGACATGAACAATATTTGTACCGGTTAGTCACTTGGGTTGTATTGGTTAGTTTTTTGGGTTGTCCCCTCTTTCTTTCTCCCCTCCAGACGGCCGGATGCCAGATGAGAGAGTATTCCTATATATATATACTCTCTCCCTGTCCTTCTCCCTCCCCACTGAACGGTTAGATGTCGGATGGAAGAATATTTCTATATATATAAATAGATATTATGGTTAGTTGGGAACATTGTTCCTAGAAATGAGATTCACAGCTTCATAAAGACATTTCAATTGGTATAATTCAGATCTTTGATTAATGGGATCTCAAAACTATTTGATGTAGTAATATCAAATAAATCAAAATTATCATTAGATCTAGTAATACTGTAGCGATTGAAAAAAATTCACGGCATTAATTTCTGAGTTGAACAGAAATTAAACCATGATTTTTCTGTAGTAAAGATGTAAATCCTTGTAAATTGTATGATACAATATGTCTCTATGGCACTAGTCATATTTTTCAATAGGCAAGAAATTTGATTATTTATGAAATTTCTATAAAGATCATAAATAGATAAAAAGTGATCATGAATATCCCAATAAAGAATACCAAGTCCATTATACAACTTTATCATGTAAAGAAGTGGAATTATAATTATTTCTGAATCAAATTACTATAGTCAAAATTTGATTCTGAACTGTAAAAACTGATTAAAAAAAAGTAAGTAAAATTTTTTTTAATAGTCTAAATATATGTATATTTAAATATCAAAAGTTGTTTGAACGGTTCTTAAAACAGATATATATATATTTTAGTGTAAAATTTAATATGTTGAATCATAATATATTCTAAATGACTGCTGAATAGGATAAGGATTGAAGTATATTTATCTTTAAAAAAATAATAAATAAAGGGCTAAGATTATATGAATTTTAATCTAATGGTCAATATCTTGACAAGTATGGCTTAGTAGATAAGATTAAAAAAAAAAAAAAAAAAAAGTGACCGGATGCAATGTGGTAGAAAAGTAAGAAAAGATGTTTTACTTATCCTATACTAAGCTATAGGAACAGAGGAAAAAAAAAAAAAAGAAAAGAAAAGAAAGACAAGCTGTCTTCCACATAAATGAAACCCAAGGAGAGAGAAAGAAGCAATTGCTTCTTCATCTCCAACAGACGTCTGGAGACAGAGAAGAAGAGAAAGAGAAAAAAAAAAAAAAATCGTCTGGAGACAGAGAAAGAGAAGGAAAAAAAAAAAAAAAGTTTTATCCCTCTAAATCTTCATGCTTGGTTCTCTAGCAAGTTTTTCTTCAAGAAATCCAAAGGTTTAGCAGTCATAAAAGGTAATAAATTTATAAAATTTTATGTTTTCTCTTAGTAGTATTTGAGAAATTTCTATTATAAGAAATGTAAATTTTATTGTCTAGTCTCTACTAAGAAATCAAAGGATTTTTCAAGGAGGTGCAACCAAGCTAAATATCAATTTGAAGAAGCTAGGTAAGATACTCAAATTTATTTTTTTCTTGAAGTTGGATTATGTGATTTAGAAAAAAAGAAAATAATAATAATAATAATAGCAATGGGTGAATGTATATGTATATAAATTATTTCAATGATGGACTTGGTTTGAACGAATTATTTGGGAATCATGAATATGTGTATGATATGAAATCTCTCATGCTTGTATGATTAGTTAATGTTGTGGTTTATGTTTTTAGCCAATAATAATGAAGCTAATGATGTATCATGTGTTTGGAATGGTCATGGTATAAGAAACAAACTTTTTAAATAAAGTTTGTAGTTTGATAAATAAAAAAGTTGACAACTTTTGTTGGTGTCTTGCTCATGAATGGATTTTAGTGAGAAAATTTGATGTATGTATATAGATATGAAAGTCTATTCTTATATTAGACTCGGGATTCTTGCACAAGCTACATGTGATAGGAAAATTATTAGTGCAAGTTTTATGTAGAAAAAGTATTTGATGAGTACTTTTCGAAAAGAAATTGATAAAATGAAGTTAAAAGAGAAAGGTACATAAGCAAGTTGTGGTTTTATTTTCAATAAATGGAGGGCAGTGAATTGTCATTGTTTTTTTTCAAAGAAGCCAAAAAAAAAAAAAAAGAAAAAAAAAAGAAATAGCTTTATAAACTGGATGTTTCAATATGAGTGAGTATTTCATTTGCTTTAAATTACTTATAGGCCAAGGGGTATAACAATAAAAATAAAGGAAAGCTCAATAGGAGTTAAAATGAGAGTTTTGTCAAAATTGGAGTAAAATGAGAATTTCTTAAAACTGTTTGAGGTCTTTTTTTTATATATATATATATACTGAAAAGATGATTTTCTGTGTTGTTCAAGTAGAAAGCAAGACAAAAAAAAAAAAAAATGAAAGAAATTAAAGTTAAATATTTAACAAAAGAATATTCATAAAAAAAATGGTCAGTTTAAAATACTGCTCTAACTGTTGGGTGTCGCTTAAATCAGGACACAGTGCCGACGGTGTACTAGAGCGAGGTCTATTGACAGAAAAATCCCAGATTATCGAATTCCTGTAAGTACAGATCTCACCTACAACATAAAATTATGAATGCTTGTTGTATTGGTGTGCATATGTGGTGATTATGTGCCAATTACTTAAATATGATTATGATGCCTCAATGTTTATGTTATTCAAATATTTGTTTGATGATGTTGTGATATGTCATATTTGCATGATCACTTACCTAATTATATGAGGCTAATGAAAGTGAAATGTTAGAAAAGTGTCGTACCAACCTCCACTCAGGTGAGGTAAAGTTCATGAATGATTTATGTATGACCTTGGGTACAACTGGAGGGTCGCTCCCCCAACTACCCAATGGTAGCGCGCGCCTGGTACGTACACAATGGGGCCCAATAAGTTTTGAAGCAAAAGACTATAGAATTGCATAAAATGTCATGCTCATTATTCATGCATTGTGAGATTTATATCTGTACTTGCTGGGCGAAAGCTCATTCATGAAATTTATGTTGTAGGTAATTTGGGTAAGAAACCCGTGATCAACAGAATGAATGAATAGACAAGACAAATGATGTGACAGTGGAGGAATGGGTGCATGGATAACACCTCGCTCAAAAATATATATATATAGAAATTTACATATATTTTCTGCAGCTTGAAAAAAAAATGATGATGAAATAGTTTGTAATATATTGTACTATGGTACTTTACTTATGCTTTTTCTCTAACACTCTATAAATAGTTATCTAATAGATAATGACTTTATCAAGTAACAAGTATAAAAAAAAAAAAAAAAAAAATTCCTGAATTTTTGGAAAAGTAAAATAATACAAGTCAAGTTTATGTATGTATTTGACGGCTTCTCTCCAAAGGAGGGGTTGTCACAGTTGGTATCAGAGCCCACACATCCTGCCATCCTACTCCACTCTGTCGCACATCAGTTTTGATTGTTCAAGTAAGTTAGATGTTTACATATATACTTATATGTGACTTGTGATCTTTAATTTCTCTTAGGAAAGGATTATCACATGGAAGACGGAGCTTCCTTTGCACCACCTCACCCACCACCGGTGGATGCCAATATACCTTTAGCTGGAGAACCTTATGGACCTCGTATGGGTTCTCGAGCTGTGGTAGCGTTTCGAGCTTGTCTACCAGATACTTATGATGGCAGTACCCTTCCCTATCGATTGGGGAATTGGCTCCACCAGTTGGAGTCGATTTTCCTGTCATGTGATTTTGACACCACCGAATGGACTGGACTAGCTGTCATACAACTAGTTGGTGAAGCTATGGAGTGGTGGAGGACCAGTGGTACCTTACCACGAGAGACTTCATGGCAAACTTTCTGTTATGACATTACCCACCGTTTTCCGGTTGACGAGCCACCAATGGCCACACCTTTAGCTATGCTTGCTTCACCGCCACCCCAGCCTGCTATCTCTTTTACGACTGCGAGATTGGCGGTTATGCGAGTCTTGCGATGGAAGGCTCGTGAGGAAGAGGAACTAGAGAGTTATCTTCAGCTTTTCGTCCATGAGATCGTCAATGCTTCCCCAATTCCGCTTACTGAGGAGGAACAGTGTTTTCATTTCTGACAGGGATTGCCAGAGCAGGTGCGGGCACGAGTATATGCAGGTACTCGCCTTAGTTTTGACCACTTGGTTTCTGAGATTTACTACGTGGAGATGGGCCTTCAGGAGGAGAGGCGCGGAGGAGGAGCGTCGAGAGCTTGACCGACGTACCGAGGCGCGACGCCAAAGGAAGGAGCTTCGAGAGTATAAGCGCATGATGAGATCTACTACCTTTGGGGCGGTAGACCCGCATAAGGGAAAAGCTGGTACCAGTCACATTTATATCGATAGCGATAAGGATGATGATCCTGTTGAGTTTCTAGGAGGACACTCAGGATACTTGAAAGATGATAGGCACGATTCTGCACCATAGCTAACGAAAGCATTTTTTTGACTGCTGATCTTGGTTAGAAGATCTGGCATATGTAGAATATTTTTGGGGCTTATGTGTAAAATACCTAGGTAATATAAGGGGATGAGTGACTTAAAAAAAAAAAATGTAAAATGTATCTATTTTGATAGCATCCCCTATGATCCAGCTATGTATGTTTTGCAAGTGGTAGCAGAATGTATATATAACTGCTTATGACAGTGAATGTATGTATGACATGATACGTAAATGAATATAATCCTATGATGACTATGATCTTGCTACTATACTTTCTGTGAATAATCTCTATTGCACAAGGAAATTTTAAAAGAAACCATGTTTTCCTTTTGTTCTTGGATGCTAGATAGGTCGTTATACACGGAAACATGGTTCGTCCACGTGCTGCAGCAGCCAGAGTGCCACAAGATGTGGGGATGGCTGAATTAATTGCCAATCTACAAGCTAGATTGGATGCTCAAGAACAAGAAAATCAAGTCATCCGACAACAAATAGCACAGCTGACTCAGCAGCAGCCTCAAGTTGAAATTCCACCTCCACTAGTAGTGCCTGCTGCACCAGCTGTTCCAGTTAATCCTGATGTACGACCCGTGGTTTGTCAAGAGCCACTTTTTGAACGGTTTCGTCGCATGAAACCGCCTGAGTTTGAAGGGTCAACTGATCCTCTTGAAGCAGAAGAATGGCTAACTTCTCTTCAAATTATCTT
The DNA here is from genome assembly GCA_025413025.1 of Ficus hispida. Taxonomy (NCBI): domain Eukaryota; kingdom Viridiplantae; phylum Streptophyta; class Magnoliopsida; order Rosales; family Moraceae; genus Ficus; species Ficus hispida. The sequence goes on along the minus strand of CM046371.1, from coordinate 13,234,970 downwards.
GAACTTTATGAATCTTACCGAACAAGAGAAAGTACTATGCGCCTCTTATGTGTTGAAAAAGGATGCTCGCTATTGGTGGGAGACTGTTGCTTTGAGAAGAAATGTGATGGCTATGATATGGAATGAATTCTTGGGAGAATTTAATGAAAAATACTACAACATAGTATGCATGAGAACCCAACAAAATGAATTCAATGACTTAAAGCAAGGAACCATGTCGGTTACGGAGGCTTGCCAAAAGTTCGACCGTCTGGCTCGACTTTGCCCCTATCTTGTGCCGACAGAAGGGGAAAGAGTAAGGAGAATGATACGAATGTTTCGGCCAGAGATAGCTGTAGTTGTTGATAGTGGTGATAGACCTCCACTCACTGTAGCTGAATGTGTTAGTCGAGCACTCCGAGCTGAGTTTCATCTAATTGAGGCTAAGGAAGAAAAAGCTAGGTACTGGGAAGCCAAGAGAAGAGAGAAAGGTGCGAATACGCAGAATTCAGGAAGCAGTCAAGGTGGACCATGGAATAAGAACAAGCAGAATTATCAGAACAACAACAAGAGAAAGGCTAACTTTGGTGGGAATAAGAATCAAAATCATAGGAACCAACAGCAGAAAAGAAGTAATAGTGGAAACAATAATCCCAGCTACCCAACTTGTGTTAAATGCGGCAAGAAACACCCCGGTGAATGTAGGATGGGAACAAATAGTTGTTACATTTGTGGCAAAGAAGGTCACTATGCTAATAACTGTTACCTCAACAAGCAAAATCAACCGGGGCAAACTCAACAGAGACAGCAAGGGAACCAGCTCCATGGCCTTCAAGCTAAGATCGAAGGTTCGCAAATTAGCCAAGGACGGCTTGAAGCCCCTCCAGCTCCAAATGCTCACATCTGTGCTTATACCAAGGATGATGTTGAAGCTGGAATATCAAAAGTGGTGACAGGTCAGCTTTCTGTTGCGAACCATAATGCTCATGTTTTATTTGATTCGGGAGCTTCCCATTCTTTTGTATCATGTTCCTTTGCTAAAAAACTCGATCAAGCCAGAGATAGAATTGAACAAACTTTTCGGACTACCTTACCCTCTGGGGAGGTATTACTGTCTGATTATTGGCTACGACATATGCCGATAATTATAGCTGGTAGAGAATTGTTTGTTGATTTAGTCATACTAGAAATAGTAGACTATGATGTCATCTTAGGAATGGATTTCCTAGGAAAGTATCATGCTTCCATAGACTGCCGAGGGCGAAAGGTTGTCTTTCAACCTGAAGGAATTGAGGCTTTCGACTATGTCGACACTTCCAGTATACCACAGAAATGGATGATAAGTTCATTAAAAGCTAGGAAAATGATATCCAGTGGATGTGATGGGTATTTGGCCTACGTTATGGATACTTTAAAGGAAGAAAAGCTCCAATCGAAAGATGTATCTATAGTTAAAGATTTCATTGAAGTTTTTCCTGAGGAATTGCCAGGATTACCACCAGACCGAGAAATTACTTTCGAAATTGAATAAGGTACGGCTCCGATATCGAAGGCACCATACCGGATGGCACCTGCTGAGCTCAAGGAACTTCAGGCGCAATTGCGGGAGCTACTCGATAAAGGTTTTATTCGTCCAAGTTATTCACCATGGGGAGCACCTGTTCTATTTGTGAAGAAGAAAGACGGCACGCTTAGAATGTGCATTGATTATCGTGAGCTCAATAAGGTCACAATAAAAAATAAGTATCCACTTCCGAGGATTGATAATCTTTTCGATCAGCTTAAAGGGGCAGCAATATTTTCAAAAATTGATTTGCGATCGGGGTATCATCAGTTGAAGATTAGGGACAGTGATGTTCCAAAATCAGCCTTTCGAACGCGTTACGGGCATTATGAGTTTTTAGTTATGCCGTTTGGGCTAACTAATGCCCCAACAGCCTTTATGGACCTTATGAACCGAGTTTTTGAGAAATATCTGGATAAATTTATCATAGTCTTTATAGATGATATTTTGATATACTCGAAAACCCGAGAGGAACATGAAGAACATTTAAGGATCGCTTTGCAGACATTAAAGGATCATCAACTTTTTGCAAAATTCTCCAAATGTGAATTTTGGCTCGACAAGGTTCATTTTCTTGGACATGTTGTCTCTAAGGAAGGAGTGTCAGTGGATCCAGTAAAAATTGAAGCAGTTAGTAAATGGCCAACACCAAAAAGCGTAACTGAAATACGCAGCTTTCTAGGCTTAGCCAGCTATTACAGGAGGTTTGTTGAAGGATTCGCAAGACTAGCTGCACCTCTCACAACACTCACTCGTAAGGACAAGAAATACGAATGGGGTGAGAAATGTGAGGAAAGCTTCCAAGAATTAAAAAGGAGACTCACTAGTGCGCCTGTTCTTACGATTCCGTCAAATGAGGGAAAGTTTGACATTTACAGTGACGCTTCAAAGATGGGCTTAGGAGCTGTTCTGATGCAGAATGGTAAAGTTGTTGCTTATGCGTCACGTCAACTGAAAGAACATGAAAAGAACTACCCAACTCATGACTTGGAGCTTGCAGCGGTGGTTTTTGCACTCAAGATATGGCGACACTACCTCTATGGGGCGAAATGTTTGATTTACACGGACCACAAGAGTCTCAAATACCTGTTCACTCAAAAAGAGCTCAACATGAGGCAGAGAAGATGGTTGGAATTAGTCAAGGATTATGATTGCGAGATTCTTTATCATCCAGGAAAGGCGAATAGAGTCGCAGATGCTTTAAGCCGAAAGTTTTCACCTATAACCCACATGCCAATTGATTCTTTGCCTACATCTCTTCAAGGGGACATAAACAATTTGAAGCTAGAACTCATTTCAGGACAGTTATCAGCTTTGCTTCTTCAACCGTCGATTTTTGATGAAATAAGAAAAGCTCAAGAGCTAGATTCGACTTTGATCAAGTATAAGGAAGAGGTTGTTGAAGGAAAAGAGTCTGATTTTAATCTTTCAGCTGATGGAATTCTCCACTTCAGAAGAAGGTTATGTGTGCCTGATGATGTAAAGTTGAGGAAACAGATTCTCTCGGAAGCTCACAAGACTCCATATTCTATACATCCAGGAGCAACAAAGATGTATCAAGACCTGAAAGAGCACTTTTGGTGGAAGAGAATGAAGAACGATATAGCTGAGTTTACCAGTCGATGCTTAACTTGCCAGAAAGTTAAGGCTGAGCACAAGCGACCAGCAGGAGAATTGCAACCCCTTGAAGTCCCAGAATGGAAATGGGAGGAAATAGCCATGGATTTTGTTATTGGCTTACCAAGAACCAGTGAAGGATATGATGCCATCTGGGTAATTATTGATAGATTAACGAAATCAGCGCACTTTTTACCAATTAAAGTCACATACACGTTGGAAAAATTGGCAGATCTTTACGTCTCGGAGATCATCAAGTTACATGGCATTCCTTTATCTATCGTTTCAGATCGTGATAGTCGTTTTACCTCTACTTTTTGGAAGAGTGTACAAAAAGCTATGGGTTCTGAATTGAAGTTTAGCACAGCTTTTCATCCTCAGACAGATGGTCAATCTGAGCGAACCATCCAAATTCTTGAAGACATGCTTCGTGCATGTGTCATGGATTTCAAGGGATCTTGGAACAAGAAGTTGCCATTGGTAGAGTTTTCTTACAACAACAGCTACCAATCTTCTATAGGCATGGCACCCTATGAAGCTCTTTATGGAAGAAAATGCAGATCTCCGGTTCATTGGTACGATACCAGAGAAAAGCAACTTCTGAAGACGGATTTTATTCAAGAAACTACGGAAGCTGTAAAGAAGATTCGCCAAAGGATGGAAGAAGCACGAAGTCGTCAGAAAAGTTATGCTGACATACGAAGAAGGCCATTAGAGTTTGAGGAAGGAGATTCAGTATTCCTTAAAGTAGCTCCTATGAAGGGCGTAATGCGCTTCGGAAAGAAAGGAAAGTTGAGTCCAAGATACATTGGGCCGTTTGAAGTTACTGAACGAGTTGGTAAAGTGGCATATAGGTTAGCTTTACCGCTGGAATTGTCAAGCGTACATAATGTTTTCCATGTCTCTATGTTGAAAAAATATGTACCAGACCCGTTACATATTATAGAACATGAACCAATTCAAGTTCAGGAGGATCTTTCCTATGAGGAACGACCGGTGCAAATTTTAGCTCGTGAGGAGAAGACTCTAAGGACTAAGATTATACCACTTGTCAAGGTGTTTTGGCGGAATCATAATATAGAAGAAGCCACATGGGAGCGAGAGGATGCTATGAGAGCTAAATACCCCTACTTGTTTTAATTTTCGAGGACGAAAAATTTTAAGGAGGGGTGATTGTAGCGATTGAAAAAAATTCACGGCATTAATTTCTGAATTGAACAGAAATTAAACCGTGATTTTTCTGTAGTAAAGATGTAAATCCTTGTAAATTGTATGATACAATATGTCTCTATGACACTAGTCATATTTTTCAATAGGCAAGAAATTTGATTATTTATGAAATTTCCATAAAGATCATAAATAGATAAAAAGTGATCATGAATATCCCAATAAAGAATACCAAGTCCATTATACAACTTTATCATGTAAAGAAGTGGAATTTATAATTATTTCTGAATCAAATTACTATAGTCAGAATTTGATTCTGAACTGTAAAAACTGATTTAAAAAAAAAAAGTAAGTAAATTTTTTTTTTAATAGTCTAAATATATGTATATTTAAATATCAAAAGTTGTTTGAACGGTTCTTAAAACATATATATATATTTTTTAGTGTAAAATTTAATATGTTGAATCATAATATATTTTAAATGACTGCTGAATAGGATAAGGATTGAAGTATATTTATCTTTAAAAAAACTAATAAATAAAGGGCTAAGATTATATGAATTTTAATCTAATGGTCAATATCTTGACAAGTATGGCTTAATGGATAAGCTTAAAAAAAAAAAAAAAAAAAGTGACCTGATGCAATGTGGTAGAAAAGTAAGAAAAGATGTTTTACTTATCCTATACTAAGCTATAGGAACAGAGAAAAAAAAAAAAAAGAAAAGAAAAGAAAGACAAGCTGTCTTCCACATAAATGAAACCCAAGGAGAGGGAAAGAAGCAATTGCTTCTTCATCTCCAACAGACGTCTGGAGACAGAGAAGAAGAAGAGAAAGAGAAAAAAAAAAAAATCGTCTGGAGACAGAGAAAGAGAAGGGAAAAAAAAAAAAAGTTTTATCCCTCTAAATCTTCATGCTTGGTTCTCTAGCAAGTTTTTCTTCAAGAAATCCAAAGGTTTAGCGGTCATAAAAGGTAATAAATTTATAAAATTTTATGTTTTCTCTTAGTAGTATTTTGAGAAATTTCTATTATAAGAAATGTAAATTTTATTGTCTAGTCTCTACTAAGAAATCAAAGGATTTTTCAAGGAGGTGCAACCAAGCTAAATATCAATTTGAAGAAGCTAGGTAAGATACTCAAATTTGTTTTTTTTCTTGAAGTTGGATTATGTGATTTAGAAAAAAAAGAAAATAATAATAATAATAATAGCAATGGGTGAATGTATATGTATATAAATTATTTCAATGATGGACTTGGTTTGAACGAATTATTTGGGAATCATGAATATGTGTATGATATGAAATCTCTCATGCTTGTATGATTAGTTAATGTTGTGGTTTATGTTTTTAGCCAACAATAATGAAGCTAATGATGTATCATGTGTTTGGAATGGTCATGGTACAAGAAACAAACTTTTTAAATAAAGTTTGTAGTTTGATAAATAAAAAAGTTGACAACTTTTGTTGGTGTCTTGCTCATGAATGGATTTTAGTGAGAAAATTTGATGTATGTATATAGATATGAAAGTCTATTCTTATATTAGACTCGGGATTCTTGCACAAGCTACATGTGATAGGAAAATGATTAGTGCAAGTTTTATGTGGAAAAAGTATTTGATGAGTACTTTTCGAAAAGAAATTGATAAAATGAAGTTAAAAGAGAAAGGTACATAAGCAAGTTGTGGTTTTATTTTCAATAAATGGAGGACAGTGAATTGTCATTGTTTTTTTTCAAAGAAGCCGAAAAAAAAAAAGAAAAAAAAAAAGAAATAGCTTTATAAACTGGATGTTTCAATATGAGTGAGTATTTCATTTACTTTAAATTACTTATAGGCCAAGGGGTATAACAATAAAAATAAAGGAAAGCTCAATAGGAGTTAAAATGAGAGTTTTGTCAAAATTGGGGTAAAATGAGAATTTCTTAAAACTGTTTGAGATCTTTTTTTTTATATATATATATATATTGAAAAGATGATTTTCTGTGTTGTTCAAGTAGAAAGCAAGACAAAAAAAAAAAAAAAAAAGAAAGAAATTAAAGTTAAATATTTAACAAAAGAATATTCATAAAAAAAAATGGTCAGTTTAAAATACTGCTCTAACTGTCGGGTGTCGCTTAAATCAGGACACAGTGCCGACGGTGTACTAGAGCGAGGTCTATTGACAGAAAAATCCCAGATTATCGAATTCCTGTAAGTACAGATCTCACCTACAACATAAAATTATGAATGCTTGTTGTATTGGTGTGCATATGTGGTGATTTATGTGCCAATTACTTAAATATGATTATGATGCCTCAATGTTTATGTTATTCAAATATTTGTTTGATGATGTTGTGACATGTCATATTTGCATGATCACTCACCTAATTATATGAGGCTAATGAAAGTGAAATGTTAGAAAAGTGTCGTACCAACCTCCACTCAGGTGAGGTAAAGTTCATGAATGATTTATGTATGACCTTGGGTACAACTGGAGGGTCGCTCCCCCAACTACCCAATGGTAGCGCGCGCCTGGTACGTACACAATGGGGCCCAATAAGTTTTGAAGCAAAAGACTATAGAATTGCATAAAATGTCATGCTCATTATTCATGCATTGTGAGATTTATATCTGTACTTGCTGGGCGAAAGCTCATTCATGAAATTTATGTTGTAGGTAATTTGGGTAAGAAACCCGTGATCAACAGAATGAATGAATAGACAAGACAGATGATGTGACAGTGGAGGAAGTGGGTGCATGGATAACACCTCGCTCAAAAATATATATATATATATTGAAATTTACATATATTTTCCGCAGCTTGAAAAAAAAAAATGATGATGAAATAGTTTGTAATATATTGTACTATGGTACTTTACTTATGCTTTTTCTCTAACACTCTATAAATAGTTATCTAATAGATAATGACTTTATCAAGTAACAAGTATAAAAAAAAAAAAAAAATTCCTGAATTTTTGGAAAAGTAAAATAATACAAGTCAAGTTTATGTATGTATTTGACGGCTTCTCTCTAAAGGAGGGGTTGTCACAAATACACTACAAAATAAAATGATACTCAAGGATAAAGAGACGATTAGAGAGGTTTAATGAAATTTATCTACCTATAATTATGAACATTATTGTAGAAAGTTAAACTAATTTAAATTATACACATGCATTATCATTATTTTTAAAATAAAATAGAAGAGCGATAAACATCTTCTGAATAAACTAATTTTTTAATAGAATTTACACTTCAAAGGAATATATATTTTACATAATAATATAATGTGTAATTATTGTTAAACTATACGTAATTATAAAATATTTTAATATTTAAAAATATATTTAAAGTTATTTTAAAAATACTTGATGTCTGTTTTCGGAATTTTATTTTGTTTTTAAGTTTTTATATGTACAAATAATTTTCATAAGCTATTTAAAAGTGGTTACGCCTCGCTTAATTTTTTTTCTTCATCAAACACGTCAGGGATGAATTTTGAATTACAGTTTATATGAAAAATATTTTATAGTTTCCATTTTATGATAATATAGAATTAAATTAGAAAATCATTAAAATAAAAAACCAAAATAATGTAATAAACCATTTTTTATCCTCTTCCCAAGCAAAATGAACTATTAGGGCTTGTTTGTGAGAGAATTAGAAACAACTAAAACTTTTTTATTCTTTTTCTTTACTTTAATACTATTTTTCACTATTTATATTTTCAAATGTCAATGGTAAATTGAAACTTTAAAAGTAAATTTTTTTTTAAAGTCCAAATAAGATGATTTATTTTAATTGTATATAGTTTCAAGATAATTAAAATAATATTCATATTGAAGTTTTTTCCGAAACACATTTCATGTTTTTAAAATTTTTCATTCTAAATAATTTCTTTTTTCAACCAAACACATATTTTCATAACTTATAATTAACTTTAATCCAAATGGGATTATATGGAAAAACACCATAAATTTAATACATTTTTATATTTATATCCATTATAATATTAAAAGTGATAATTTTATCATTTTATGATATTAAAATTATTAATTTTTAATATTAAAATCAATAAAATTATAATAAAGTATTCAAAATATGATTTTTACCTAATTTTGCAAATGCGAGTGCGACCTGCGGGCTGCTATAGACGTAAATAAAGACCAAAACGGTGGCCAAAAAATGAAATAAACAAAACCCCCCAAAAACAATAAAACAAAAAAAAAAGAAAAAAGAAAAAAAGAAAATCCACACATCGGACTCGTTTATTAGTCGCACTTCCTTCATTTCCTTGTGAAGAGAAGTTCTACATCTCTTGTTTTATTATCTTCTTCCAAACTCCATTGACGACTGAGGAAGAACCATGAAGGACTCCTTCTCGATTCTGGCTATGGCGGTTCTGATCGCCTGCCTCGCCCCCTCCGTAACCTCCGACGGCTCCGATCACCGCTACAAGGACTCGGATCCTGTCCCCCTCTACGCCAACAAGGTCGGCCCCTTCCACAACCCTAGGTAATTCCTTCCTTCTCTCTGACCCGATCCGGTATCCGGATCTGGCCTCTCTCTCTTCGGATCTGAAGTCTCGGTGTTTGGATCCGAGGTTTCGGTCTTCGGATCTGAAATTCGGATCCTACGGGTTTCCGTTTCGGTGGCATTTACTTTCGTGATTGTTTGAGAGTCGTCCTCTTTCGGAGTTGTTTATGGTCTGAATTTAAGTATTTTTTTGGAAATGTGATTTGATCTGAAAATGGAAGTGGTAGCGCATAATGACGGAGCAATAAGTCGAATTGGAAAATGGTGTTTTTTGATCATCGATTTGGTTTTTTTTTGTTTAATTATTTACTAATTTGATCTGGATTTCAGATTTATTTGGAAATTTGTATTTAATGGGAAGTGGAACTTATGCTTGTATGCTATTTTGCTGAATCTTGTATTGTTTAATGTCGGAATGCCCTAATTTTGGTTATTTATTTATTTATTTTATTTTTTCTGGTTGTCTTGGTTCAGTGAGACGTATCGCTACTTCGATCTGCCTTTCTGTTCTGGAGGTATGTGTTTTATGTCCGAATTCCGATTTGATTGTGTTTTGTGTTCTGCCTTTATATTCAAACAATCTCTAAATTACTGTTAATGCATTGAGAATGAACGTTCCATAATTTGTATGTCTTCCTCAAAATTTGTTTTTTGCTTATAAAATTTTGAGCTGCTATTTTGTTTCTTCAAACAAATCATGCTTCTAGAAATATTAAGAAAGGGTCTCCAACCTGGGTTTTTAGGGAAGTGTTTGTCAGTTTGCAGTTTCTGGAATCCAGACTAAAGATCTATGATAGGAATCTTGCAACTTGAGCTTTTCAATATCAAATTTAGGTGCCTATAGTTTTCATTATGCAGAAGTAAAATATAGGAAGCTGGGAATACAAATTTTCTGGTTTCTTTTTGTTATTTCGTCATTAAAATGTTATGATCCATTGGGTATCAGAGAAACTTTTTCTATAGGAAACGTTTTTGAGCAATAAAGAAAAAGTAAAACAGTATTGAGGAGTAAAATATAGAAACACTACTTTGAATTTCTCTTTGCTTCATTGATACAAATGATAGGTGATGTTAAGGAGAAGAAAGAAGCTCTCGGAGAGGTATTGAATGGAGATCGTCTTGTTAGTGCTCCTTATAAACTTGAATTCAAAAAAGACAAGGAATCTGAAGTTGCTTGTACAGCAAAGCTGACAGCGGAAGATGTTGCTAAGTTTCGAGATGCTGTAAAAAAGGATTACTACTTCCAAATGTATTATGATGACTTGCCGATCTGGGGTTTTATTGGAAAGGTTGATAAGGAGGGAAAAGCTGACCCAAGTGAATACAAATACTTTCTCTACAAGCATCTTCATATTGAAATTCTCTACAACAAAGATCGTGTAATTGAAATCAGTGCTAAGATGGATCCGCAATCTGTTGTAGACTTGACTGAGGATAAGCAGGTTGATGCTGATTTCACGTACACTGTGAAGTGGAGGGAAACAGATTTTCCTTTTGAGAAGAGAATGGACAAGTATTCACAATCTTCTTCACAGCCACATCACTTGGAAATTCACTGGTTCTCAATCATAAATTCATGTGTTACAGTGCTACTATTGACTGGTTTCCTTGCAACAATCCTTATGCGGGTTCTGAAGAATGATTTCATGAAGTGAGATTTTGTTCGTTAACGTACATAAAAATGTTCTCAAGCACTTGTGGCTCTTCATTTTACTTTTTCAACTTCTTATAGAAATTCTTCTATTTCTTCAAAGGTATGCACAAGATGAGGAAGCTGCTGATGATCAAGAAGAGACAGGATGGAAGTACATCCATGGTGATGTTTTTCGGTTCCCGAAGTACAAGTCTTTATTTGCTGCTGCCCTTGGTTCTGGAACACAGTTGTTCACTCTGTAAGTTTTTGTAATATGTTTCCTCTCTACGGGCAAAATTTGTGTTTACCTAGTGCATCTACTAACCATGATAACCTGCCTCTTTTATGCAATATCCAGCACTGTATTCATTTTCATGCTTGCACTGGTTGGTGTATTTTACCCGTACAATAGAGGAGCTCTATTCACTGCTTTGGTGGTCATATATGCGCTCACATCTGGAATTGCTGGATACACAGCAACTTCTTTCTATTGTCAGCTGGAAGGAACGAACTGGGTAATAATGGATACAATTTTCTATGCAATGACTATCATATCCAGTTCGATGTTTATGGAACGTGGTCGATCCTTCCTAACTTGTTTCTATTTTGAATTTTTCTGGTTGACAGGTGAGGAATTTGTTGCTTACAGGGTGCCTATTTTGTGGGCCACTTTTCCTTACTTTCTGTTTCCTTAACACCGTTGCAATTGCTTATAGTGCAACTGCAGCCCTTCCATTCGGAACTATTGTCGTAATTGTTCTGATCTGGACATTAGTAACATCACCTTTACTTGTGTTGGGTGGTATTGCTGGGAAGAACAGCAAAGCTGAGTTTCAAGCACCTTGCCGTACAACAAAATATCCTCGAGAGATTCCACCTCTGCCTTGGTACAGGGGTACTCTTCCTCAGATGGCAATGGCAGGGTTCCTTCCTTTCAGTGCTATTTACATCGAGCTTTACTACATATTTGCAAGTGTATGGGGTCACAGGATCTACACCATCTACAGCATTCTATTTATTGTTTTCATCATCCTCTTGATTGTCACTGCCTTTATCACTGTGGCTTTGACCTACTTCCAACTTGCTGCTGAAGATCATGAATGGTGGTGGAGGTACACACGCATTCTTGCATTATTTTCTATTCCTTTTTACTGACAATATCTGTGTTGCAACCAAATGCTTCTTATTTTGTGCATTATCTTAGACATCTTTTTAACTTAATAGTTTAAAAGAATATAATTCTCCTGGCTAGAAAAAAGTCGAAACAAAGAAAAGAAGGAGAAATTATGGTGAAAAGAAGAAATATAATATAATTTCCAATCCATAAGTGGTTTGCTTAGAAATACATGACCGGTTAGGTGTTTTAGAGCGTGCTGGAAAACCAAGGAGTTGTAATAATTCACTAGTGAATAAGGTAACATAGGTTTTGAGAAAGTGGTCAATTTAGTTCAATTAACTAGAAAGTAAATTTACCCGTTCAATAACAAAACTGGAAATGAAAAATTTCACTCGAAATTGTTTTATTTTATTTTTCTTGTTATTAGGAATTCATTTATAATAATCTTGTTCTTGCATGTACATTTTGGATTGTCAATATTACAATTTCCAGAATTAGGCTTAAAGCTACTGTATTTTGTACTAGAATATATGGTAGTATTGACACTAGAAGGAACTTTTTACTCTTTTGTAAGTAGTATTCTTGCTGCAATAGATTATTATCCTGTTTTGGTTTTGATACTTTCTTGCGTTATGCTTTATGGTAGATTCCTAAGAGCCTGGTCTTGGTGCAACAAGTAGTAAAAATTCACTTGTCTGATTGATTTGCGAATTTGTTTTAGCTAGTATCTGTGGTACCTAGTTATTGTAGCTACTTACAAATTATACTAGCTTTGTTCGAAGACCGGATGAAGCATTGTGCTCAATTTTGCTAGTCGTTTAGGTAGAAATTGCACAGGTAAATAGTCTTGTATCGGTTGTATGGTGGTACACCAATATTTGTTATGCCAGTCTTTATGCATGCTAGGCCTAAGAAATGTTTAAAGTGAATGATTCAATATATTAAATATTTATTGGGGCAGACAGGTTGCGGTGGTAGTTTCTCTATATTGTCTGAGCTTGTTCTCATTTTTTTAAATATACTCAAGCTTTTGTTTAGATTTTCAAATGGTGTCTAGTATAATGTTCAGTAATCAGTAGCTTTGAATGCAAATAGCTTGCTTGGCTGCTTTCTCTCTCTCTTTCTGTTCACTAGAAGTTCTATTGTTTTTAACCCCTCTTATTGGGCGGGTATAACCAAGTTGTTTGCTGTTATATTTGCAAAAGATTCTGTTATTTTCTTCTCTAACAACTGTTGGACGTAATTTTGTGCTCATGCCGAAAGTAGCGCTGTTTCATAATTAACATGACATTAGAGATCATCTTTTACTTAGCCTTCTCTTGCTATTAAATTATGGATGAACATTTTTGGAAGAAAAAAATGGTAATAGATCAGACAGTAAAATTGCACAGGATTTCGTTTCCCTCCATGTAGACTATATATATAGCTTCTGCAATGATACAAGTAGAGTTATTTTCATTCGAATACACTCTTCGATGGCAAGTCAACACAATGATGCTATATATATATATATAGAGTTATATACACACGCATAATATTATAGCAATATAAAATGAAATAATATGATAGGTTTCTAATGGGACATCTAAATGCTGGTCAGTTTTTGGTTTTGTTCTCTTTAGTTGGTTTACGTGCATATGTTTATTCTCAGCTCACCCCATGCTCTTGATTTACTGTAGGTCTTTTCTGTGTGGTGGATCAACTGGCCTGTTTATCTATGCCTACTGCCTATATTACTACTATGCCCGTTCGGATATGTCTGGCTTCATGCAAACCTCGTTCTTCTTCGGTTACATGGCTTGCATCTGCTATGGCTTCTTTCTCATGCTCGGGATGGTGGGTTTCCGTGCTGCTTTGCTCTTTGTTCGCCACATCTACAGGTCAATCAAGTGTGAGTAAGGCGGTGGTCAATCATGCTGATAGAATCTGTCCCCGTTTCTTCTTCTGCTTCGGGGAGGAAGGTCTATGATTTTTGTTACGTGGTAGGATATAAAAGTGCATTACGAAGCCAAGAAAGCAAACTTCCACTAAATTTGTTCTTTTGGAACCTCTGTTTGTGCGTTTGCTTCAGGGCTTGGAAGTTATTGGGCTCTACTTATGTTGACTGTATGTATACGACGTTAATGTGGAGAACAGATTGTACAACCACATTTTACCTTACTCTCCGAAACCGAAACGACTTTTCCTTGTTAGCAAAAGTAACCAGTATTTTTCTTTTGCACCCATTTTTTCTTTGACTCGAGGAGATTATGTTGACATGATAGTTCTTATCTTACAGGCAATTTGTTCCGGACTCAACTCAAGGAGATTATTTTGAGATAGTAAAAGGAAAATAAGAGAGAAGTTGGGCCAATGGCCTTCTTTCTCGGGTGTTAAATTTTGGCGTCATTGGGAAAAACCACGCCATCTCCATTTCTGTGGGGCCATTTACTTTTGCGGTTGTCGAGCTAGAACAATGTTATTGAGCACTAGTGGTCTTAGGCACTGCTCGCTAATAAAATGTAGGCCCAAAGATGGGACTAGCCTTATGTTTGTGACGGTGTTTATTTCTTGTGGTATCTTAAGCAATTTTCGAGACGCTATGAAGTTTCAAATCTAAGTGTATCGTGTGGTGGCTCTACAAGCTGACTGATCTTTTCCACTACAAGCTGACTGATCTTTTCCATTTCCTCCTTTGAAGGACTAATCTAAGAAAGTTGTTTGTTTTTTCTTGGCCCTAGCTTCGAAAGTTGAAGGTATTATTTGAAATAGTCAGTGATATTAAGGAGTATCCAAAAGGACGCTAGATTTTAAATTTACTGACCGAAGAGTTCCAAAGTTTGGGGACCACAAACTCAAATTTTTTCAAGGAAAAAAAAAAAAAAAGACTAAAATGATCCCTAAGCTTTTTAAAAGGTGATGATTTGGTTCCTTTAATTTTGACCCAACAACCCTTAAAGTCCCAAAACATATGCAATCTTGGTTATCCAATTCCGTAAAATTTTTAATGAAAACTTATAATGACATGACCCTCTTGAAAATAATAAAACACCATCACACACACACACACATAAACAAAAAAAAAAAAAGTTTTTTTTTTTTTTTCTCTTGACCCTCACCAACATAACCTCACCTACCCAACCACCCAATCGCATTCCACCGTTCTTCTCATTCAAAAGATTTTCCAAGAGAAGCGACTGGCAACTGTCATCTTTTCTATTGGCTTGGAGAAGGTGCAGTCTCACATGGAGCATGGCATCATAGAGAGGGCGCACAATGCCATATTGGGACCAAGGCTGCAGTGAGATTGTCACCAGGGTAAATTATGAGCTATTGGAATATGATTTCTTGTCTTGATTTGTTGAATCAAAATTTTACCTTTACTGTAAAAGCAATAATTCATTTATCTACATCTTGGATATTATAACAACAAAACATATCATCAGTTAGAACTAGGCAAGTGTACTAGAAAATTGAGAAACCACCGATATGGCAAGTTCAAGTACTATTTCTGAGGTTCCACTAACCTTCTCTTCCAAGAAGACCATTCCGGTGGTGGGATTCGACACTGCTGAGTATCCTTTCGGCGCTTCAGCTCACTGCATGAAGGAGGCCATCCTTGATGCTATCCGAACTGGATACCGACACTTTGATTCTTCCGCTGTTTACCAGTCGGAGCAGTATCTTGGACAGGCTGTGAAGGAGGCTCTCAGCCTTGGCCTCATCAAGTCCCGGGATGTGCTCTTTATCACTTCAAAGCTTTGGTGCAGCGAGGCGCACCGTGACTGTGTCCTCCCTGCGTTACAGAAAACACTCAAGTATGTTCATAAAGTGTTTCAGCATGTTCTCTCAATCATTTGTTTATTTTTATGTAGTTGTATTTTTTAGCATTTGTGTCACAAAATTGAAAAAGAGAATTGGCATAAGTATTCACACACATAACAAAAATAATTAGGATTTCTTTAAAAAAAAAAAGATATTAAATGAACTATGAGAAGTAGAAGTAGAATCAAAAGCTTCTTACAACAACTCCTTTACATTAACAATCATATATAATATATATATATATATATATATATATATATGAGCTTATTCCATGTTGCTATGTTTTAGGCCAATAATTTTTATCCTTTTCGTGAAAAAGAAAATAACTGCATTTTAGTATCATAGCTAAAATATTATGTTTCAAGATGATTTGACTATTGATTTCTATCTAATTTTTTAATCTCAGTTAGTGTTTTAAATAAGTTGTTACTTTTCAATCGGTGATATATAGGAAGCTTTCAATCAGGCCTTTTTTGTGTTCTCTCTTTTGGTAACTAACTATCTTCAGATTTGCTATGAAACAAATTTCATTGCAACGGGATTGTGCTCTAAGATGAGAGAGAAAAGAGGTGGGGCCTATAAAATTATTTTTTATTAAAAAAAATAGAAATAACTAAATGACCAGCTGGAATTGCCGATGATGTGTATGCGACTGTCCTACACATGGATTAGGAGTTTTTACGATCGTGCTAGCAACGGTCAAGTAGGGCTTCAAGATGTTAGGGCAATGTTATTGAGCACTAGTGGTGTTAAGCACCACTCATTATAAAAGATAGGTTTCACAGCACGGAGACCTATAGATGAGACTTGCCTTTTGTTTGTGATGGTGTTTAGTACTGATAATACCTCAAGCCTATTTTAACACGTTACGACGGTTCAAATCTAAACGTATCATATGGTAGCCATCACAATAGAGACAAAAGTTAGTATTCTTTTACAACTTGGAAAATGACTGATATTTATATATATATATATATATATATATTTATATAAAAGATAGGTTTCACGATATGAGGCTCGCCTATATTTGTGATGGTATTTAATATTAGTAATACCTCAAGCATATTTCGTTCACGTATTGGTTAGAAGGTTTCAAGATGCTAGGGCAATATTATTGAGCACCAGTAGTGTTAAGCACCACTCACTATAAAAGATAGGTTTCACAGCATGAGGCCTATATATAAGACTTACCTTTTATTTGTGATGGTGTTTAATATTGATAACACCTCAAGCATATTTTAAGATGCTATGATGGTTCAAATCTAAACATATCATATGTTAACCCCCACAATGAAGACAAAAGTCAGTGCTGCTTTGCAACGAGGAAAATGATTGATCTTTTGATTTAAAAAAAAAAAAAGATAGGTTTCACGACGTGAGGCTTGCCTTATGTTTGTACTGGTAGTACCTCAAGCATATTTCAAGATGCAATGATATTTCAGATCCAAACGTAACATGTGCTGGTCCACAATAGAGAGGCAAAGGTCACTATTTTGCAAAGAGGAAAATGACTGATGTTTCAATTATATATACCTATATATAAATATGACTTATCTTTTCCAATTCCTCTTTGAAGGACTAATCCAAATAATGTTGTTTGCTTTTTCTTCCCCTATCTTTGAAAGGTGAATTTATTCTTTGAGTTCGAGTATATATCCAAAAAGCAAACTAAGATTTTAAATTTAGAGACCTAGGAGTTTGGTAAACTATTCAATCAAATGATATTCAACAGTCTATCTGTGTCAGTTTTGGATACAAGAACTCTTTTATTGAAGGAAGGTCATTCGAATTATTTCTGCCTCACAAGTTGAATTACTAATTTCAGCAGTTAATTAGGCGTTCCCAGAAAGGAATGGCAAATGTCCAACCTTATAACTCTAATTACTACACTATCAATAATAGTATTATAATTACCCTAAAAAAGCATGGGCACCTTGTGTCGTTGAACCAATATCCATCATTTAGCTAACTTAGCCTCCTCCATCCCTCGGGTCCAACAGGGGCTAAAACCAGTTATACTAAGTGGACTCTCTCCCATCTTAGTGAAGTTACGAGGTTAGCACAAAATTTTTTTTTTTTTTAATCAATCCGCCAACGGAATGAGTTTCAAATGTCTTTGTGCATTCTTTGTCCGCCAACAGCATCGCCAGGCGGCAAAGTTGGTATGGAAGAGCTGCTGCGTTGTTCGGCGATCAACCAGGAACTCCTACCCAACCGAACAAATGAATGCTAACTGGAAGAACTGATAATTTAGAACTTATGAGTTGAAAATTATAATATTTGCTGAAATGACAAATCAATTTTAGGAATTTCCAAATGGTCTTGTTGAGTGATACTGTCCCTACCGTTTTAAGAGGGTAATATGAATGTTTAATTATGATCCGACAACTCAAAGTTTGGGGACTGCAAACTCAAACAACTGGCATCTGTCTTCTTTCATCTTGATCATTTTTACAGAGGCTATTAAGTTTCATTTTTCAAGATGCCATTAAGTTTCAAACCTAACCGTATCTGGTGGTGGCTCTCACTAGAGGCAAAAGTCACTCCTTTGCAACAAGGAAGCTGACTGATCTTTTCCAATTCCTTCTCTTTGAAGGACTAATTAAAACAAATAAAGTTTTTTTTTTTTTTTTTTTCTTGCCCCTGCCTTTGAAAATTGGAGGAAGGTATTCTTTGAAATAGCAAGTGATATTAAGGAGTATCCAAAAGGACACTAGACTTTAAATTTACTGACCTAAGAGTTCAAAAGTTTTAGGGACCACAAATTCAAAATTTTCCAAGATATAAAAAAAGTAAATAACTAAAATGGTTCTCAAACTCTTTAAAAAATGATGATTTGGTCCCCTTTAATTTAGCTAACAATCTCTAAAATCCCAAAACATTTACAATCTTAGTTATTTCCATCCGATCCCGTAAATTTTTTAATGGAAACTTACAATTGACCATCATATGACCCTCTTGAAACAAATAAAATACCATCACATAAAAAAAAAAAAACTCAAAAATAAAAAATTTGTGACCTTCGCAACCGTATCCCACCCACCCACCCAATCTCATTCCACCATTCTTCTCATTCGACCCTTAAGCACAAATTTTTCCAAGAAAAAAAAAAAAAAAAACAAAAACGATTGGCATCTTTCATCTTTTTTCAATTGGCTTGGGGAACTACTCTCTCACATGGAGCATGGCATCATAGGGAGGGCCCATATTGGGACCAAGGGCTGCAGTGAGATAGTCACAAGGGTAAATCGATGAGCTATTATAATATGATTTCTTGTCTTGATTGATTGAATCAAAATTTTTACCTATACAGTAAAACCAATTAAGTCTTGTATCATCGGCTAGAACTAGGCAAGTGTATTAGAAAATTGAGAAACTACTACAAATGGCAAGTTCATGTACCATTCCTGAGGTTCCACTAACTTCCTCTTCCAAGAAGGCCATTCCGGTTGTGGGACTGGGCACCGCCGAGTACACTTTCGGTGCTTCAGCTCACTGCATGAAGGAGGCCATCCTTGATGCTATCCGAATCGGATACCGACACTTTGATTCTTCCGCTGTTTACCAGTCGGAGCAGTATATTGGACAGGCCGCGAAGGAGGCTCTCAGCCTTGGCCTCATCAAGACCCGGGACGAGCTCTTTATCACTTCAAAGCTTTGGTGCAGCGATGCGCACCGTGACCGTGTTCTCCCTGCGTTTCAGAAAACACTCGAGTATGTTCACAAAGTGTTTCACCATCTTCTCTCAATCATTGATTTATTTTTTTACGAAAGTTTGTTTTTTAGAAGTGTATCACAAAATTGAAAGAGATTTGGCATAAGGATTTACTTGCACAATAATAATATTTAGTATTTCTTTAATATTTTTCATCGTTGTTGTTAAATTAAAAAAAAAAAAAAATCTCCATAATGAAATTGGCTACGCATCAAGAAATAAGGTAAAATTATCGACCACATGCATCAATTCATGATAAACAAAGAACAGAAGAGTTAGTAAATCAACTATAAGAAGTAGGCATAGAATTAAATTGTTAAAACTCCAGCTTCTTACAGTAATTCCTTTATATTTGTATACACATGTACCCATATATACATATAATATATATATATATATATTATTCATATGAGCTTATTTCCATATGTTGATATTTTTTAAGCCAATAATTTTTGTCCAAATAACTGCATTTTATGATAATATATTGAGTATTGATTTCTATCTTGGGTATTTAATCTCAGTAAATGTTTAAATGCTAATATAACAAAATTGTTACTTTTCAACTGGTGATAAATAGGAAACTTTCAATCATGCCTAGTTTATTTTCTCTCTTTTGATAACATCACTATCTTCAGATTTGCTACGAAAACAAATTTCATTATCAACGGGATTTTGCTGTAAAATCTTGAGAGAGAAAAGAGAAGGCTGGGCCTATAAAATAAGTTTTTATTAAAAAATAAAAAATCAGTAAAAAAATTAAATGATCAGCTGGAGTTGTTGATGATGTATTTTCTACAAATGGATCAAGAGTTTTTATGATCATGCTATTTAGCAATAATCAAATAGTATTGAATAGATGGTTTCAAGATGCTAGAACAATACTATTGAGCACAAGTAGTAGTAAATACCTCTCATTATAAAAGATGGGTTTCGCAATGTGAGGCTCGTAGATGAAACTCATATTTTATTTATGATGATGTTTAATAACGATAGTGTCTTAATCATATTTCAAGATATCATGACATTTCAAATCTAATTGGTGTGATGGTCCACAATTGAGGCAAAAGTCACTCCTTTACAACGAGGAAAATGACTAATCTTTCAATTATTAAAAAAAAAAAAAGGGACTCATCTTTTCCAATTCCTCTTTGAAGGACTAATCCAAATAACGTTGTTTGTTTTTTCTTCTCCCCAGCTTTGAAAGCTAAAGGAGGGTATTCCTTGAGAGATATCCAAAAGCAGACTAGATTTTAAATTTAGTGACCTAAGAATTAGATAAGCTATTCAATCAAATGATATTTGAGCAATCTACCTGTGTTGTTTTCAGATACCGATATCCTTTTATTGAAAGAAGGTTGTTCAAGCTTTCTCCTTGGAGACTTTGACCCAACAAGTTGAATTACTAAATTTCAGCAATTAATTAGCCCTTCCTAGGAAGGAATAGCAAATATTCAACCTTAGAACTCTAATTACTGCACTGTCATTAATAGCACTATAATTACCCTAAAAAAGTAGGGACACCTTGTGTCCTTAGACAAATAACCATTATTAAGCTAATCTAACCTCCTCCGTCCCTCGGGACCAACAAGGGGCTTTCACCAGTCATACTAGGTGGGCCCTCTCCTGTCTTAGTGAAGTCACGAGGTTAGCACATTTTTTTTTTGAATCAATTGGCCATAGAAATTAGTTTCAAATGTCACTTCTGTACTTTGTTCGCCAACAGTAGCGCCAGGCAACCAAGTTGGTACAGAAGAACTGTTGCCTTGTTGAGCGATCAATTTTACGAATTTCCAGATATGATCTCAGCTGAATGATATTGTCCGTACCCCTTTCAGAGGGTAATATGAATGCATTATCATGATTCGTCAACTCAAAGTTTTGAGGACCGCAAAATCAAACAGCTGGCATCTCTCATCTGTCACCTTTTCCATTGACGAATGGTTGGTGCTCTGTCACATGGAGCCTTGCAAGTTGCATCAGAGTTGAGCCCATATTTGGACCAAAATCTGCAGTGATATATTCACAAGGGAAAATCATTTAGCTAATAAATTAGAAATTATTGCTTTAATTGGATCAAAAGTCACCTTCAGAGTAAAACCAATAATTCATCTGTTCCAGACGTGAAAACTGCCACACACTTGATTCACAGGCTTATTATAAGTATCTGCATCTTGGATATTAGACCAACCAGAACATATCATCGGATATAACTAGGCTAGGCTGCTAGAAAATTGAGAAACTACTACAAATGGCAAGTCCAGGTAGTATTCCTGAGGTTCCACTAACTTCCTCTTCCAAGAAGGCCATTCCGGTTGTGGGATCCGGCACCGCCGAGTACCCTTTCGGTGCTTCAGCACACTGCATGAAGGAGGCCATCCTTGATGCTATCCGAATCGGATACCGACATTTTGATTCTTCCGCTCTTTACCAGTCGGAGCAGTATATAGGACAGGCCGTGAAGGAGGCTCTCAGCCTTGGCCTCATCAAGTCTCGCGACGAGCTCTTTATCACTTCAAAGCTTTGGTGCAGCGATACGCACCGTGACCGTGTTCTCCCTGCGCTACAGAAAACACTTGAGTTTGTTCACCAAGTGTTTAACCAATATGTTCTCACTTATTTTATTTATTTTTTGGTCATTTTTTTAGGAGCGTCTCACAAAATTGAGAGATTTGGCGTAAGGATTCACACACACAATTATAATTAGCATTTCTTCTATGTTTTTCATTGTTGTTATTAAATGGAAAAACAAAGATAGTAAATCAACTATAAGAAGTAGAAGTAGATACAGAAGCTTCTTAAAATAACTCCTTTATATTTAAGTTATAGCCATATAAACAGACACAAATACATGAGCTTATTTCCATGTTGCAATGTTTTAGGCCAATAATTTTTATCCTTTACGTGAAAAACATAAAAATTGCATTTTGATATTGTAGCTAAAATAATATATGTTTCAAGATGGTTTGACTATCGATTTCTACCTTAATTTTTCAAGTTCGATTAGTGTTGAAGTGATATATAACTACAAATATTATAACTTTTCGACTGCTGATACATGGGAAAATTTCAATCATGCCCTGTTTCTGTTCTCTCTTTTGGTGCCTCACTATATTCAGATCTGCGCTGAAAACAAATTTCATTATCATGGGACTGTTCTGTAAATTTCCAAAAGGAGCATAAGTTTTCTATTCGTCGAAAACATGTGTTCAAATACCCGATTTTTTTTCAATTGTTTTCATTGGTATTTGGTTAACTTGTTCAGGAACTTGGAGTTGGAATACATCGATTTGTATTTAGTACATTGGCCGGTGAGCTTGAAGCCTGGGGAAATTGACTTTCCGGTGAAGAAGGAGAACCTTGTTGCCATAGACTTGAAGTCAGTGTGGGAAGCTATGGAGGAGTGTCACAAACTTGGCTTTGCCAAATCCATAGGTGTCAGCAACTTCTCGTGCAAGAAGCTTGAAGCGTTGCTCGCAACCGCAAAAATTCCACCTGCTGTTGATCAAGTTAGTCCAATTAGTAAACATCTCATAAGTTTCATACAAACATCTTTAACTTTCTTTTCATTATTTCAAAAGACTTTGATATGTTCTACAATAACCTTTTCATCACAATTTTTAGTTCCCCTTTTTTTTTTTTTTTTTTTTTTTTTTCTAAAAATTCACCAATAATTTATTTTAATGAAGTAATCACTTGAATTACTGGCTTTTCAACTTCTTCTTTAATATCATTGCATTCTGTTCACAAATCGTAATTGCCACAAGATTGCAGAGGAGAGACCGGGAGGTTTCTCCTACCTTGTTACATGAACATCCTCTACAACAAAGTTCCTATTGCAAATGAAATTATTTTGAGAAACTTTCTTGTACTTCAGTGTCTCCGTTTCTACTCAAATTCAGGTGGTAGGAGTTCAATCTTTCAACTTTCTTTCATCTTATTCTAAAATTTGATTACGTTCCTTAAATTTTCAATTACTTCGTAGTTATTTCCTCTGATATTGAGCATAACCCCTTTAAACTTTAAGCCACAAATTTATATTTTTTTATTTTTATTTTGTTAAAAATAAAATAAAACGAATCCACCAAATAAAAAGAATTCTTCTGCTTCATCTCAATTCAGAGTTCCATGTTATTTATGTGCCCTTAAATACTGAAACCTCAAATTCTTGGTCAATCTTCACCCGTGACCTGTGGTTTTTTGCTGTCAAACCAAAATCCCCACAATTTAAATAAGGAAACTTCCATTAATATTGTCTGATGCAACGGGAATACTGAAGAGTAATGTCAAGTCTTGCATATAATTTCTTCCACAAAAAGAAACCTCTTAGGGCATGTTTACTAGTTAGGAATTCGTTCATGGAACAAAGCGTTCTAGAACCATTTAAAGTATTTAGGGTCCTTCTGGCACAACTAGTAATATTTGGACAGATAAAGTACATACTTTTTTTTTATTTTTTTTATTTTAGGAAAATATAAAAAGGAATAGTTCTTCGCTTTATCTCACATTATAAAGAACACTCTTAACATGTCATGATCTCAACATGCAGTTTTTTAAAAATAGAAAACAGCTCCGTTTTTCTTACATCATTCGCCTTTTAATATCAACTAGCCCGGAATCAAATTAAAACTGTATCCTGCTAGCTCAATATTGTGAGAGTCATTGATGAAAAACCTGTACATGTCTGGAAGATGATGTTTCTGTTTTGGAAGGTGGAGATGAACCCGCTTTGGCAGCAAAAGAAGCTACGAGAATTCGCCAAGGAAAAGGGTATACACATCACGGCTTATTCTCCTTTGGGAGGAAAAGGAGCAATATGGGGATCAAACTTGGTCATGGATTGCGAGGTGCTGAAGCAGATTGCGAATGAGAAAGGCAAAACTGTTGCTCAGGTATTATTATTGTTTTTGCCATTAGTATTTTCAAGAATTACATTAAGGGATTCAAACTATCGACAGTTCTTTGCTTCGAACTATACCGGCTACGAAGACCATAGTAACTTAAGATTCACATATCATGCTCTTTTAATTTCATAATTTGTCTGATGAAAAGTTTCGTGTCGCTTACTAAAAAAATACTCCACAGCTAGATAAAAATTAAACTATGTTTTTCAACTATATTATGGGCAAAGATTGTTTTTTGTCGGATTGTCACCAACTGGGTGACCAGTGGTCACCAACCAATTACCCCACTAAGTGGCAGTCTAAATAAAAGAGAGGAGACTTGGATCAAAACATAAGTGAGGAAATATTCCTGTTTATATATATATGAACATTGACATATTGTGATACAACTATTTGAAGGTGTGTTTGAGATGGGTGTATGAGCAAGGGGTGATTTTCTTAGTGAAGAGCTTTAACAAGGAAAGGATGAAAGAGAACTTGGACATATTTAATTGGAAGCTCAGTGTTGAAGAGTCGGAAAAGATAAGCCGAATTCCACAGCGCAGAGGATTTCTTGCTGAGGAATTCATCTCCGATGACGGTCCTTACAAATCCGTTGAGGATCTTTGGGATGGCGAAGTTTGATTATTTATGATTCACCGTTCCAAATTTGAACTAATTTCTAACATATTGGAAGGACATTTGTTATCTTAAATCATACTTGTTTTCCTCCCGCCAATTCCTGTAAGATTGGATAAGTACTTGTCGCCTCTTTTTCATCATCCTGTTGTTTCACAAATAAAAAGACTACTCAAGAACGATGATAATCTAAGAGCAACTATAATATAGTGTGAAATTGATGTGTTAATATCAGCTTTTTAGTATTTGAATAGGAAAAACTCTCTTATGTACTGTTATCTTTTATGCTAAATTTCATCTATACCGTATTAAGCGGTAAATTTAGCACTACATATGACATGCCAAATTTTTGGCATTTGGTTGTGTTTTTGCCTTTGTCCCATCACTTCATCTCAAAACACATGCACTTCCAACTACTACACAACCCATTATAGCCTATCAACCTATAAACTAAACAATCCGACTACAACGACTCCCAAATTCACACAAACATAATAACCAACCACAACCTAAACCCCTATTCACACACAAAAATAACCATCAGGTTGGTTAATGTGCCAACTTTGTTCTGTATAGCTATTACAAAATTGTTACTTGTGTACTTTCCTTGTGTACGAAAACAAAAAAATTATAGAATTGTTACTTTTAAATAATTTAAAAAAAAAATTAAAAGTTTGCCTTTACATATTCTAAAGCCTTTTTTTTTTTTTTTTAATAAGAACAAGAAAGCACAAATTTTATTAAAAAGAAAAAAAAAAAAGATATTACAATCCTAAGGCATAAAAGGATTTAAGGAAAAAAAAAAAAAAAAGGGCAAGTAAAATCAAATGAAACAAAATGTAACAAGGAATGTCATTAGTCAGTGAGCGTGAAGCCATGAAAGAGTGTGCTAAACTAACCTTGCTAAATCCATATGGCGTTCTAACTTCTTCTACAAGAAGCTTGAAACATTGCTTGCCACAACAAAAACTCAACATGATGTTTAATCAAGTTAGTTACCTTCTTCTTCTTCTTCTTCTTTTTGTTTTTGTTTTTTTTTTAGAAAGTTTGTTACCCTTTTTCCATTTATGTAAAATGTGGGAAATTAATCCTTAATCTATCTATCATTAAGGCACCACAGGAAGATTGAAGTTCTTGTCAAGCCAAATCCATAGCCAGAGGATAGAAGAGCTCGCTCTGTTAACATCTCAATTTGTAGTACGTGCAGATTGACCAACGACTGTCGCTATCTCTTTGTGGTTACTCTCTTTCTCTCCCTTGGGGTACGTTTTGTAGCTCATCCTTGCTCTCTCCCGCTCATCAACACACCCCATTTTTCACCCAGTGGCCAAGTTTGTGCTGCCTTTCCTGTCCAGTAATTTAAGCTTGTCGTACAACAGAGCTTTATATATACACATATGTATATTTCTTTTTAAATAAACTGAGAGATGAAATAATTAATATCAGAAAATTCAAGTACATCACAATTAGGTTGACATCAGCTTAAAATTAACATCCATTATCAAATCCCTAACTGGATATTATTGATTAAAAAGTAATAATAAAAATTACTAATAATTCAAACAATAGAGAGGAAGACAAAAAGATATAGCCTATAAAAGGTAGAAAAACCTAAAGGAATACAAAAGCCAAAATCTAGTCTCATATAATCGAAGCCGTAACTTCTGAATTGGCAAGACTCTAGCTAAAACACATAATAACATTCGCAATCCAAATAAACAGACTTCTATTAATTAATAAAGATATGATTTTCTCAAACATCATAAAAATGATTGCTTCATGAACGGTTAAGCATTTCTCTCTTGATTGAAACAAGACTCTCCAAACACATATCAGCATATGTTGTATCCGGCACTTTTAGGTAGCAAGGTTGTACGATACAATCCGTCCGTCTTCAGTTTCCATTAAGAGCTCATCATCCTTCCAAAATGTTAAGGGGCAGTGGATGCATATTAGCGGTCCGATTGTGAGATGTTTGGTTCAATACGTCGAACCTTCGACACCGTTAAAGTTGTTAACCATCACCCACATCTCAAAAGTCGACAAAGACCACGAGTTTTCGTGGGAGAAAAAGAAGACAACCAATCCATTTCATAATGCGAGTTTCCTAGTTTTCAAATCTACCTGACTGCTCAGATTTTCTTGATGGACGTGGTCAGGTAATGGTCTGGTGTGAAATTCTTCTGCTGACAATATTAATGCAAGTACAACCCCTGAGGTTTAACCCAACAGGATTTACCTTTTAAATCAGTTTTAATCTCCCTCCAAGAATCATTTCTCAACGAGTACACAAAAGCGTACTCTCTTCACGAAGACTAAAACTAGAACAGAAAAGCTTCACGTACTTGTGATCATTAGTTTTGGAACCGTACCAGATCCAGATCCTGAAGAAAGGAACTTGGGGAGAAGTTCTGGTGTGTGAAGAAACTTGAATTCGCTAATGGAAGGATTGAACAAAACAATTGCATCAGAAGGATTGTTAAAGGCTTCAAATAGTCAAATGATGCCATTACAGTGAATGCTCACTATACTCTTTGGAAAATGCTTTTCCTCAGATTTTGGAGCAGGTGGTAAACTGATTTCTTCGACGACACAAGGAAGTCGATCACCGCTGATAGTGACGAGTGTCATGACTTGTTTCCGATTACCACTGCTGTAGAAAGAAGTGAAAATCTCATCCAACGTCAGTTCTTGGCGCTTCCACTTGAGAAATAAGGACACAGAGGACGCATATCGGGTGCTCTCAATATGGAAGCGAAGGAGCTTGCTTACAAATGACTTGCCATTGATCAAAGAGTGCCATGACTTGCAAACTCGTTTGCAGCTAATTAGAGACTTTGGAGACAACCTCAATACGATTCCCTCTACCACTTCCTCTGGCAGATGGTAAAACCTATTCATTTCTGAAACTCTGTTTCAATGTAAAAATTTTAGTCCAAGGTAACTACACTCCCTTCTTTTGTTTTTGTTTTCTCGTTTTTTGTTTTCCATTTCAGAACTGAATATATATATATATACACACACACACACACATGAAAAAAAATATAATTATACACTTCCCTTGAAAAAAAAATTATCCCGTTTTTGGTTTTTATTGAAAAGCATATTCACAACATTTAGAACAAAACAAGGAAGCACAATGAAGTCATCTTCAAACAGAAATAATGTTATCTTCAAAGGAACCAAATTCCTTGGAGAAAATTTTATCTTCAAACAGAAGATCTCAGACACAACTCCCATCACACTATCAATTCCTGGCCTAGAGCATTACGAGACCATCAAAGGATTTATAAATCAAGACTATCTGTATTTTTGATTTGTAAATACACTTGATTCATAACTCAAGAATAGATAAGATCGAGTCTTTAAAAAAACAAAAAAAATACAGATATAATTTGTGTGCTTACCAGACAGCTACAAACAACTGCGCACTTCGAAGTCGGCAAGCGGAGAACCACTGCAGGAGACAAGAACGTCAAGCGAAAACTATTTTAAGGAAGAAAAAAAAGAAAAAAGAAAAAAAAAGAAAAACCTTTTGACGGACAGTATTATTTACCAAAATGACAACCTATAGCAAAATAACTTAATAATCTTATTTTATTTTAATATAAAAACGACCCTCTAAAAACCTAGTCGATCATGATCATTCCCGGTCGTTCCGAAGTCATTTTGCTCACAAACATTTTAGGAAGACTATTTAACAAAAAAAAAAAAAAGTGTTTTGAATCATTTTATTAATAAACATTTGGACTATAAACCCTATTTTGTTTTGCCATATAAATAATCAAAACCAATTAATGTGTTTTTAATATATATAAAAACATTCAATATGTCCCTTCCATCCACTTCTGCTCATTAATTTGATGTCTTTGATGTTATGGCATGTGTTTATAGATTAATTACTATTATTTTAAGATAAAACCCTGATTATTAAAAACAATAATTAAAAATGATGACTAGCTTTCTCTCTCGTCCTCTTCTTCAGGCAGATTGCAAATTCTAAACCCTTTTTTTTTTTTTTGGTAAATAATTCTAAACCCATTGCCAATTCCCCATTCTCAAATTTTCAAAAATTGAATATCAATAGAAAAAAAGACCCCGTTGAACCTCATAATATTTTCCCAATTTACAATCTCAAAAAAAAAAAAAAAAAAAAACTCATACCAAATTTAGATTGTTCCTTGCAGGAAGCCCGAAGGTTTCCCAACGACAAAAAGAGGGTGGCGATGACGACGAGCTCCAGGTGGGTCAGTCTCCCGTTGGCTATAGCTGGTTTCAATGAAGAAGAATAATTTTAATTACTATTTTTTGTTGAGATTTTTAATTAATAATTTTTAATAATTGGAGTTTTATTTTAAAATATCTTTTTTTTGTAAATAAATATGTTAAACTAACATAATCACAAGTCCTTTTCAAAAAAAAATGTATATATATATATATATATATATATTTCACATGCGATATTATCAAACCATTAAATTGATAAACAGGAATGGATGATGGAAGGGACAAGTTGATGCAAAATATGCAAATCTTGTGACAATTGAACAAAATTTCGTAATTCAAGCACAATTGCTCCTAAAGATAAAGCTTTCACGAATTTGTTTTTTGTTTATCTGTTTTTTGTTTTTTTTTTGGAGATATTATGATAGGGAACAATACTTTTTCCCTTGTTTTGGCGAGAGTTTTTATTTTTATTTTTTTTCCGAACTATACCGGTAACAACTTGAGATTCACAAAGCATGTTCTTTTAATTTCATAATTTGTCCAATAAAAAGATTTAATCGCGGGAGTAGCGATTGTCGCTAACTGAAAAAATAAAATAAAATAAAATAAAAACAATAAAAATTAAACAATCTTTTCAACTAACGAAGTTGAATATTTTATTTATCAACCACCTTCACCTTCAAATCCTTTTTTTTTTTTTTTTTGAACTTCCTTCAAATCCTTTTCTATCCATATAAATTATATGATTCTTTAATGGAACCATAGCTTTTTTTTTTTTTTTTTTAATTTGAAAAAGAGAAAACTTTCCGCCTATTTTATGGGCACATTTTTTCCCCCTTCAAAATCTTGACTTAAACGAGGAGATTCATTGACTGTATGTACCCAATTGTATGCGTTATTATTATTATTTTTTCTATTTTCTTTTCCCGATTCATTATTAATTGATTTCAGGAAAAAAGATTTCCTCTCTTCCCCCCCCCCCCCCCCCCCATGTCTAACGTCGATCGAATTCTATATTTTGAGTTAATTATTTCAACTTTATAAAGTTAGGATTTTTCACATTAATTTGATCATACACTTAATACCAACTCATTTCATCAATCTTTATATCCACATATTATGATTTACCCATATGTCACATTTTTAATGTTTAATTATTTTGTCAATATGAGATCTTAAATTGTAAGATTTATATAAATTTATGTATAATTTTATTTTAGATATTTGATTACCTATTGGAAAGCTTAAAGTATCTAGTTTCTGTACTTATAATTTATTTTTCAAAATATCAAGGATTTCAAACCATAGTATGGACATTTTCCTTAGTGTCCCATAGTAAAATATTATTTTACAAGATTTTAATCTAATGTTGTGTGATTTATTACAAATTATGTACTTATTCGTTTTAAACGTATAATAACTCATTTCAAAGCTTAAGATGTCTACTCTACAATCATAAAGTTGATTTCTTATGTTTTGGAGTTTTATTTGCCATGTAATGAGATTTTATTACTGTTGATCTCACGTATGTACTATATGCCCAGATGATTAAAATTAGAAAAATCATAACAGTTCACTTACAAGTTCAAAGAAGGGAAAAAAAATATTTTATTGAAAAGCTTATAATGTCTAATATATGCATCAAATATAGTTTTACAAAATATTATGGTTTACTAACCTAAAACATTCAAAATCCATGGCTGGTACAGGGTTCCAGCAAAACCTCTCAGTTTGTAGTCTTAAATTGTAAAATTCACCAAAAATTAGATATTTATCCGTTTGAGGCGTAAGATATACCTTTTGGGAAAGCTCAAAGAATCTAGTGTTCATATCTATAACTTATAATCCAAATTTTTTAGCTGAAGGGGTTAGGATTTTATAAAACCCTTGGCTACACTGTACCCCAGGGGTTCCTTTTCTTTGTAGTTTTGTATCACAATACATATAACTTTAGACATACATAAGAAAACTAAGTGTTCCAAAGCCTAAAATGAAGCTTATCCTCTGTAAAATCTTATCATATAATTTATGTTTTATACTAAAGTTTCTAACTCATGCCATATTATCACAACCACCACAAGGTCTAATAAAGTTCGTAGAACTTATCGAAATGCTCCGCGGATCCACTAAACCTTGGACCTCCAAAGTTCTTCCCAAAACCTTTTCCTAGGTAAGGAGTCTAACATTAAGATTCTAACTACATAACATGTTTTAGTTCTCTAAAAATGACCAAAACACAAAGAGAACCACTAGGTTACCTCTAGTAACATGTCCTTTATCTCTACTTCACACTTCTTCGAAATTAGTAATGAGGTTGCTTGGAGCTTAAAAATGGAGATAGAAGGGTATTAGAGTGGTGCTAAAGATACGGGATAGTGTTGGTGGGTTTTGGGGCTCGGTGGAGGCTAGAAAGGCTAGATTTTTTAGCTTAAACTTTGTGTGAATAAAGTGAGATGCTATGGGCTTCTGTTCAGCTAATATATGCTTTAAGAAGAGCTATATTTTAAGGGGTAAAAGTGAAAAATATTAGCTGATTCTCACCTTACATTATCGCCACTTGAGGGTTTGTGTGAAAATTTTATTCTACAAGATGTAAGACAAGTGGTCACTTTCACTTGTATATTGTTTGTGTCATATTGCCAAAACAACCCACACAAGCTCTTACTTGATCTTGCATTCATGCTCACATTCCTTTTTCATCTTGATTCAAATCTCCTTCTACCTTTTCTTTGACCACCAAACCGATTCTCTCTAGCTTTCTCTCTTTCTTCTTCTTCTTCTTCTTCTTCTTTTTTTTTTTTTTTTTTTCCAACTGTTGATCAAGGCTTGTCATCTTTGTATTAACTATTGGCTCTTCCACTATACCAATCCTTGATCTAAGCTCTCATTGGTCACTTAGTGTTCAAAAATTGGCCATTGATTTATCTAGGATCCACTCATATAAAATCTACACCATTGATTTCAATTTTAATCACAATTCTTGATCAATCCTCCATATTTGGATTTACGCATAATTAAACTTAACAATTCATTTTTTATCTGTAACACATTAATTTTTCCAATCATACTCTCAATGCTTAAATATTGATATAACCAATATAAATACTAAGGTCATCAAATTGACCTACTAATAATATTTGGGGTTCTTTCCCAAAAATTAACATTTATCCCTCTATTACGACATTATAAATTTTTCGTATAAATTTATATGTCATTCGATCTATTTTTATGTATCTATAATTTCTCATTTTAAAAAAAGAAATTCAACATTGTTAGAGCATTAACATCATCATATGAATGATATATATAAAATCATTCATGATCTTGAAACTTGATATTCATTAAAATAATTCATTAAAAGTATATTAATGAAGCAAATCTATAATAATAATTCATAAAATCAAGTTTATGAATTGTTAGGGTGTTACAACTATCCAATATTTGCTATGTATTTACTAAGTAATTTGTATATTTACTAGGTGTAAATAAATGTTTACAAGTAAATATATACTTACCCATATTTTTACCAGCAGTATTTTTATATTCACAGATTTTTAGACACATCTTTTAGATTAGGTAAATAAAAGTATTTTAAAAAAATCAATTATTTACTGATTTTTGATTTTGTTTCATAATTTAATTTTTTTGGCCTTTTATTCTCAAATTACCCTATTTAGTTAAAAATTTTTAGAATGCCCCAACTTATTCAAAATCCTAAAACTACCCCAAATTGAAAAAACCCTAACCCAGTTAGCCCCAATCAATACCGCCACAGGGGACAGCCATTGTCGGAGACAAAGCTGTCGTCACTGGGAGGTGGTTGCTCGTCATTACTCATCGATCGCTGCCGGAAAAGACAACTTCGCAATGTCGGGTTGTTGCTGTTGCGATCGTCGTACCATCATGATGGTGGAGGTTTGACGGAGAAGTTAGGTAAGACGATTGGGCATCGCCGGTTATGGGAAGTTTGCCCGATCACGATGTTCATGGGAGACTCACTGGACAAAAAGCGAGCTCACCCGATTCTCGTCACTGTTGCCTTCTCCTGTCGTGATCAGAATCTCCACAACGTAATGTAAACATCGCAAAGTCTGTGCGATCTCGATAAAGTTGCTATCCGATCACGATAGCAGCATCGTGATGGTGGATGTTCAACGGAGAAGTTAGATGAGATGATTAGCCATCGTCAGTTGTGGGAAGTTTGACCGATCATGATCTTCATGGGAGACTCACCGAACAAGGAGCGACCTCACCCAGTTCTCGTCGCTATTGCCTTCTCCGGTCGTAATCAGAATCTTGACAACATGATGCTAAACATCGCAACGTCGGTGCGATCTCGATATAGTTGCTATCCGATCCTGCGCCGACGCTATTATGATCTCTGGTGACGAGGAGAGAGCGACAGATGACCAGAGGAGAGATAGAAGAGAGATACTCGGAAGAGAGATAGATAGTTATGGGCAATTTTGGAATTTTATTTTGTTAGTTTTCCTAATTATGCTACTGAGTAGTAATATTTTCAATTATGCTATAATTTTAAACTCATGAATAGTTTTAAGCTATTTGACTCTTCTCTCTAAAATTTAAAATAGGTGTTCAATTTGACTATCATAGGTAAAAACTTCATAAGCTAATTTCGCGAATCATGCATATGTAAACATAACCAGTCCAAGTCATAAGTTTTAGATGGGTCATGACAAAGTAAACTAGAGGATTACTAGATATATATCATGAGATTACCTCAGCCTAACTTAATGACTATGATTAATGAGATTGTGCCTTACAAGCCTAATACTAAATGGAAGACAACCCACTTAGGAGTAAACACTTAGGTGACTCATTGTCACTAAGGTAGTGAATATTAATTAATTAATTATGAAATAGATTAATAAACTAATAAATATATAACAAAATATATTTATGTTAAGAATGTTAATTAGTAATTAATTAATTAATTCTAAGAACTAATAAATGATTATTAATTGTGTAAGTAAGAGTATTATGTTGAGCAACCACATAATTAAAATATTTAATTAATTAGAGACTAATTAATAATTAATTATTGAGAAAGTTATTACTATAATTATGAGTGATTAATCAGAGATTAATTAAATATTAATTATTAGTATAATCTAATTATTAATATAAGAAATGAATAATTGATCATTATTAATTGAAAAAGAATATTTAAGTAACATAATTATTTATTAATGATAAATTATTATTTCAACTAAAATTATGTAAGTTATTTATAATTAATCAAAATTAAATACTAACTATTAATTAATTAATTAATTAATTAATCAGTTAAATTAATTCAATAATAATTAATAGAAAATTTTTAACATTTAATAATTAACATAAATTAATTATTAAGGTTAATTATGATGCAAGTAAATTAAGCTCATCTTAATTTAGTAAAAAAATTAATAATAAAAAATATATATAACCATGATTCGCTCTAATATCGAGGTATTGGTAAATCAGGACAATTCATCAAATTTACGTAGTATGGAGTATTATTTCGGAAGTTTAAGCACGTAAAACAGGTAAGTACAAACCTTACCTACAACATGGAACAAAATGTTTTCCTTGTTGATGTTCTATGTTTGCTATGCTATGATTTGACTTGATAATGTGATGAAAATATGTGTTATATATATTATTTTGATTAAGCATTTGACGTGCATAATTTCTCTTGTACTAACATGATCAATATGCCTCATAGATATTTATGCTATAATGATAGATACATAATAACATGTAAATCTACACATTATCACCATTAATAAGAATGAGGCTAACAAAAATTATGATTAAGTGTCGTACCAACCTTCAATTAGTAAGGATATGATAAGAACGAAAATTATGAGTTATGACATTGGCGGTTGTTGAAGGGTCGCTCCCCCAACACCCAAATGGTTGCACGTATATGGGTATAACATAGAGACCCTTAAGTATATAAGATATATATATATATATATATATAATAAATCATAATTGAACACACATAGATCACATG
Source organism: Ficus hispida (assembly GCA_025413025.1). NCBI lineage: Eukaryota > Viridiplantae > Streptophyta > Magnoliopsida > Rosales > Moraceae > Ficus > Ficus hispida. Next base: position 13,200,095 of record CM046371.1, on the reverse strand, counting down.
TATTTTTGAACATTCATGTTATTACATGTGATGAAATGATCTATGAAAATATTTTTGTGAGATATAGATTGTACTTGCTGAGTGAAAGCTTATATATGTGTGTTCATGTTGTAGGTAATGCAGGAAAGTAGCCCGCCACTTAGATATTTTATGGACTAGTGAAGCTGTGCAAAGGTGATGAAAAAAGGGAGTGGGATACCACCACAAATTTAATTTCTACATTTAAACTTCTTAAATTATTTTGTATCGATTATATTTATAGTTGTGTTTTCAATATTTTAGTACTACTAAACTAGTGTGAGTACCTTATGAGAAATGACTTTAGAGTCTTTCCTTTTAAGACATGTCTTTAAGAAGGTCGGCATTTCGCAAGACTTAATGAGCCTAGCTAGAGGTCTGTCGATGATAGTTATACGGTATATATCATGATTTGTCAATGGTTATACATTCTACACTCGCGAAAGAGATGAGAAGCATCCCGTTCAAAATAATCTGTCGATGATAGTTATACGGTATACATCATACTTTGTCAATGGTTATACATTCTACACTCACGAAAGAGATGAGAAGCATCCCGTTCAAAATAATGGTGTGAGTATCCATGCCGAGGCTATGAATATTTCATCCGCAAAGGATAAGAATCCAGTATATGAAACCATGAACCACTTCGATTTCATTGAAGACATTTGGGAACTTGATTACTATGGATTACAAGCAGTACTCTTTAAGTACAAGTGGGTCGAAAATAATTATGTCAAGATTGACAGGGATGGCATCACAAAGGTGGACTTTATACGATTGAGATATAAAAATGATCCATTCATTATGACATCACAAGCAATCTAAGTATTTTATACAACGAATCCCAACAATTTAGAGTTATCCTTAGTTGTGCTGATGAAGCAAAGAATGATTCTTGATGGTCAAGAAGATGAGGAATATTACACCGACATTCTATCATTCATATAGGGATTGCCACCGGTTGAGGAGATTGATGATTTCGATACTGATGTTTCTCACTTGCTTTGACTCGATATTGAGTGGATACGTGTTAAGAAAGCAAAGAAAAAAATAGAGTAAAACTTGAATATTTTGTCATTTGTATATCATTTCTATTAATTGACTCCTTTTGATTATTATATTATTTTAATTCACCATGTATTAGAGTTTATTTTGTAATGTTGCTTGATATATATTGAATATTAATGTTGAATAGGATCAATACTATAGCAGTCTGGGTCACTGTTTAAATAACACATGAGGTAATAGGCCGTGGGATGACAGAAAAAAAAAAGGAGAATGAAAAAAGTGTCTTGAGATTACACGACGGTTTCTTTTGAAATCGTTGTGTAATCCATACTACGATGACGGTTTTCAGTGAAAACCATTGTCGTATGTGCACAAAATAAATAAGGATTATGCGATGGTTATTGGTTTAAATCGTCGTGTAATCATGTATGTGCATAAGGATTACACGACTGTTTTACACGATGGTTTCTGGCTGAAACCGTCGTGTAATCATGTATGTACATAAGGATTACACGAATGTTTCAGTCAGAAACCATCATATAATCATGTAGATACAATGACAGTTTTTAGTGAAAACCATCGTCCTATCTTGACAAAAAGGAAGGATTACATGACGGTTTCGGCCGAAACTATCACGCAATCTTCTGAAAATAAACTTAGAATTTGAAATTTTATGATTTAAAATTCGCACTAAACCCTTACCTTAAATCCACTTTCCTTATTCTTTCTCCTCATTTTCATCTCTCTCTATCTTGACCACTTAAAGATATCTCTTACCCACTATTTCCTTCACCCGCCTGCCGATAGCACCACCGCCCTCCCCGCCAACACCTTCCCCTCTCTCTCATTCTCCCATGATGTCGCCACCGCCCTCCCCTCTTCCTTATTCTCCCATCGCCCTCAATGCCACCCTCCCATCTCTCTCATTTTCCACTGCCGCTGCCACTACCATCCAATATTCCTATCAAAGCCGTGACTATTTTGCATCAAAGAAAGGCAAGGTGACTTCCAAATTACTCAATTCCTTGTTTTCTAACAAAAATACAAACATACAATTATTTAGTAACTTTCTTGGAGTGTAATTTATGTAGTTATTGTGTTCAATTTTTTTTTTATTATTGCCCTTTGTAGACGGACTGTTTGTATAATTTTTTGACAGTTTAATATCTTTATAGACTATATTTTGTGCTTTTTTTTTTCTGCCCACCACATACTCGATGAAATGTCAAAATGAAATTTCGTTTGGTTAATCATATGGAATTAGTTTCTAATGTAATATGCTCGGATTTTTAACGTTCTTGGTGAATGTGAATTTGATTTGTTTAAATTGGACCGATTATTTGTTTATTTTATGTATTTATATTGTAATAAATATAGGTGAGTGTTGCAATAAAAAATGACACAAAAATAGAGCTAGAGTATGCAAAATGGGAAGACCATAAAGAAAAAACCCATTTAATCCCAATGCCAATGGTAAACGAAAGGCAACTCTAATGAAATGAGTCCAAAAGGTTAGGAAAGAGGTGAACGAATTGAAGTCACGTTTGATGAGAAAAGACAATCGGAAGGGAAGCATGGTGATGAATTGATGAGTTGGATTGGTAAAGTCGCTCGAGAGCATGTTCCAATATAGGTACAAGATTGGGGATCCCATGACTTAGATGGAACGAAAGACCTAATTTGGAAAGAAACTACTACTTCGTTAACCGTGGATGAATGGTTTCGAAGTGCTTGTTTAAAATCATGTGGTGAAACTATAAGGAATTTTTGATATGATTTTTACAAGACTTTTGTTGAGGACTTCTTATCAAAAGAAAGGAACAAGCTCAAAAAGTTATTGACAACTACCCTAATATAAAAAAAGATGTTTAGGTGAACTTCGTTCAATATAGAATACCCTTATAATTCCAAAAACTTTTGGATTGTAAGCTAAATAAGGGCCAATAATGAATACACATCAATAGGAGGCCGAGATGGATTTAGAAAGCTTGACCAAAAATTGGTATGTCATTAAATTTTGTTTCTAATAAATCGTCGTAAAATTATTATTATTAATTATTCATGTATACTTGATGATAAATATTGTTTAAGAAGATAGGATAATAAGAAAAATAGATGGGTTGTGGCTAGAATCACAAATAAGAAAAGATGGAGAGTTGAAGAATCCATTATATTAAAAAGTTGGCGAGTTGATAGTAAGTTTCTAATTAATAATAAATTCTTCATCACTAGAGCCACTTATAACACTTTTATTTATAATGTGTGCTTTTAATTCTCCCGTGGGTAGAGTATAATACACAGGAGAGCCAATGTAATTTCGAATCCGTTGGCACAAATGATGTATTGACCCAAGCATTATCCAAACTCGAACACCCAAGACATACCCGTGATCAATCAAAGTTCATAAAGCAGTCTAAATACTTCACCTTAAAGCGAAGTTCGAATAGAGATACTAAAGTACTCTCAATGAGACACGAAATTGAAGAATTAAAGGAGATGGCGCGTGGTCTATGTACAAAGAAAGATGTTGAGCCATCGTTTTACTGAGAGAATATGCCAACCGTTGACCAACACAATAGCTTTAAGGCTAATTGCACTCTCTAAGAAAAATAACCTAGAGTGTCTGTTCTACCAACCATGCCAGTCGAGATTTAGGAATGTAAGCTTTATATTATCGATTAACTTCAGGGTGGACAGATGCTTATTATGATTGGAAGGGCATGGATGGAGAGCCTTCCCATTGATACAGTCCATAAGATACCACTAGGTAAAGGAAATATGCGAGTGTCAATCATTATGTCAAAATTAAAAAAAACAGCACTCCTTATTATGACGTACGAGGCAATAACTATGGAGGAGGCTATTAATGGGTCTGTAGCTTGGTCAAAAATATTAATCGAGCTCGACATGAGTATAAACAAGATGAGTCGATGGCCTTGTCATGTTCCTGACCAAGCAGCTGAGGGAAACAAAAGCCCAAAAAAGCTAGGAAAAAAACCAATCAACTCTCGAACTGAGGTATAACAAGATACGAAACAACAAAGACCTTCATTTGACTTTAATAATTTGAACATGGAGCTAAGGCCTTTGGCTTATTATGCATTTAGTTCTATGCAAGAAGGTAACCAGATAGAGGTCCCAATACCATACATGATCAGTGGTGCTAACATACCTGTATTTCTGAACTTTGATGATATTTATGAGTTCATTAATTTTCAAGAAATCAGTGCAAATTGTATATTAGTATACCTCATGTATTTCATTATATCTCTAAATTTTATTTATTTTATCTGGAAAATCTTCTATATGTTGTACAGTGTAACAATTTTGATATTCTTAAGCAAATATTTGGTGGAACTATATTCCGTTAACGGGGTGAGCTGAGAAGTTTGTGTTTGTGTTTCAAACCTTAATCTCACCGGTTAGAACATATACTCCAGATGTTGGCCTAAAAGGGCGAGCCAATGCTCTTGTCGTCTTTTTGCATAACGCACTAAAAGGGTGACTTTATCTTGTGACACATAATAGAGGGAGACATTTGGTTTTGGGAGTTATTGACCAATGGGAAGACCTATCCTTTATTTTGATCCTTTTCGGGAGAAGAAACATAACGATTTTACTAATATAATGAGTATGTATGTCAATTTTCATTTGCTAAATTTTGATTTAATCTTAATGATATTCATCTTAATTATTTTGAATTTTGCAAACTTGCTAGGGCCCTAATGGATTGGAAGATTATAGCCGGATAAGGGATTAAAAAGAGACGAGGCTATAAAACAAAAATCTCGAATCATCCTTGTCCTCCTTTAGAGGGAAGTGTCGAATGTGATTATTTTATTTTAGGTTTTATGAGGGACATAGTGCTGAATGGATTGGACGTACTTGAAAGTAAAGCATTTTAGACTTGTGATGAAATGGATTTGATTAGGGGAAATGGACTAAATTTGTAATGCAATTAATTAAATATGATATGTAAACTTGTAATGTAATAGATGGTTTTTTGCTTTGATACAATGTAGTTAATATTTTGTCAATCCTATTTTGGGCCGTGTATTGGATAACACACGGGTTAGGCCACCCGTGGGAAATTGCCAAAAGATGCAAAATTTTGTTAATTCATGTTGAACTTTACATGATAGAAACCATCGTGTAAAGATGAGTTTACACGACGGTTTCTATTCGAAACCGTTGTGTAAACTCAATATTATACGACGGTTTTCAACATAAACTGTCATGTTAACTAGACTTTACACGACAGTTTCTGTTCAAAACTGTCATGTAAACTTGCTTTTACATGACATTTTTCATCTCAAACCGTCGTTTAATATCGAGTTTATAAAATGGTTTAATCCAAAAATCGTCGTGTAAAGTTCTCACTTTGACAAAGTTTATGCCCTTTTTTCTCTATTCGACGACGGTGTGAACTGTCATGGAATATTGAAATATTACGACGGTTTTTTAACTGTCGTGGTATCTTAAAACATTCCCCGATGGTGGATTACACGATGGTTATCTAATCGTCATGTTAATTTAAGATGACGGTTAATAACCGTCATCAAATCTACAATTTGTACTGGTGTATGTTGAAAACAAAAAATGTAATGGTAGATTACAAAAATATATATTATATCAGAATACTCCAATGACTGACACTGATGACTGGAACCATAGACATCTGACTATCTATGCTAAAAAAAAAAAAAAAAAAAAAACGGTAGCTTACAAAAAACATTTTACTAAAATATTCTGATAATCGACGTTGGCTATTATAGTTGGAAGTACTCGATCATCTATGCGGGAAAACAAAAAATACATACACATATTTTGGTAGATTAAAAAATTTTATACCAGAATACTTTGGCGATTGGCACTAGTGAACGAAGCCAGAGATGAATCTGCGCTATTCATGTGTATAGCATGTACTATTCCATAAACAATTACACGTTTCAAAGTTCACGGAGTGAACTTAGGGAAGAATAATAATTCAATAGATACAGCATGTACCTTTCTAAGTTCAAAGTGGCATGGTGATACAAATGACACAATTTGGGGATAACAAGTAAAATATATCCAAAACAAAAATTATTCTAATAGATTATGAAAAATATTCCGGTGATGATAAGCACCAACAACTAACAGTATTGTTAGTCATCGTTGGTTATGATGATATCTGTTAGATTATATGTGGTATTTTAGTAGATTTTTTTGATCAATGAAGATAATATTGATAAAATAAATTAGTTTAATGTTTGACCAGTACTGCTGAGAAAAGGGTGTAACTGTCAAAATTAAAAGTGTTCAAAATTGAGCACAGGTTTTCAAAATATGTGGCATTTCTTTCTAACTCTTCAGCCCAAAACCCAACAAGAGTATCGTTGGCTCATAAGTGGGGGTCCCTAACGACCTTTTATCATTGCATAAGCCGACGAGTATAATGGCTTATTCATATAAAGGGAAAAAAGAAAATGAAAACCAGCCTACATAATTGGACTCTGACTCTCTCGTGAGGTCAAATTGTGACCAAACACACAATAATGGAGTCTTTCGGCGCCTGCAGAATGCTGCCTCAGACAAACTGCGATTATAATTTATATGCATATATATCCTTATCCTTGGACAAAAAAAAAAAAAAAAGAAAAGAAAAGAAAAAACCTCATTAATGTTATAAATTTCTTCACCTTCTTGCTACGTGTTTCACATGCGATTCTTTGGACATTCAAATTATGCCTCTTTCATTAGAATGATCAGGCAAAATTAGCGGAGCGCTTTTCATTCTCAGTGATAATTAATAATTGTCAAGAAGCAAATAATATTCTTTCTTTGAAATGGAAGTTGATCATAACCATTTTAAACTATGTTTTTGGAAGCAATCTTAATCCCTACGTGAATATAAATGTGTGTTAGGAATATCCAACAAAAAAAAAAAAAAAAAACACACACACACACACACATCACATCTTTGGATATTATCATATCTCTAATGGATTTAGGATTTTTACTCTCTTACATTAATGTCATATGAAAAGTAATCAACATATAAAAATCTAAACAATGAGACAATAATCATAAACATGTACACTAAAGGGACTATTCTACAATTATATTCTGTATATATTTATTTATTTATTTATGTGTGTGTGCTGTGTTTTATGGTTGGC
>CM046371.1:13154142-13192805 GCA_025413025.1 Ficus hispida | reverse complement strand
GTTTTTTTTTCCTTTTGCTGCTTTGCTACGGTTTTTTTTTTTTTTTTTTTTATTTTTTTTATTCTTTATTTACTTTTGCTGCTTTGCTTTGTTTTTAATTTTTGTTGCTTTTCCTGTACTTTTTTTTATTGCTTCATGCTTCCACGACGGTTGAGCTTCCACGACGTTTTTGTCAACCATCGTGGTAGGGTCCAAAATTTTTTTTTTAATTTTTGGACCTTACCACGACGGTTTTTGGGGAAAACCGTCGTGGTATGTTCCTGTACTTTTTTTGTTGCTTCATGCTTCCACGACGGTTGAGCTTCCACGACAGTTTTTGTCGACCGTCGTGGTAGGTATAAAATTTTTTTTTAATTTTTGGACCTACCACGACGGTTTTTGGTGAAACCGTCGTGGTATGTTCATTATATCACGACGGTTTTCCAAAATAAACGTCGTGGTAGGTATTAAGGCGGGGTTTTAAAAATTTTGAATTAAATTCATTATTGCCCTCCAAACCCTTATTTCCCCTTTCTTCTTCCTGCTGCCGCCCATTATCTCTTGCCCTTTCTCTCTCTATTTTTTTTCGTTCCTCATTCTCTCTCTGCCATTCTTCTCTCTCTCTCTCATATTCTTGAAACTTTTTCTCTCCAAACCCTATTTCTCCCTTTCTCTTCTACCTTTCACTGCCGATTCTCCTCCTTGATTTTGTGTTTGTGTATTTTATATTTTCCTTCTCTCTCTCTCCACTGCTCTGCTTCTCTTTGTGTTTTTCTTCCTTGGATTTTGGTGTCCAAACCCTCCATTTTGGGCTCCTTTTGCACTGATGGCCGATCATTCTATGTTTGTTGGTTGGGTTTGTATTGTTCATGGTTTTTTTCGTTTGGTTGTGTTTGTTCTCTCAATTTCGAAGTTCGGTCTTTTGTTGATTGTTCTTGGAATTTTTTTTTTTGGAAATTATTTTTGTTCCGAAAACTTTGAGTTATTTTTTCTACTGGGTTTTGTTTATTTCATTATTTTGTAATGTTCACTTTTGATTCTTGATTTTTTGTTCCCCTATCTCCGAAGCCTAATTTTTGAATGTTGCATTATTTTTGTACCGGCCAGATGTTTTTTATGTTGAAAATGTGGATGCTCATCCTTATTGTGTTGTTTTATCCTTGAACGTTGTTTTTGTTACGATTTTTTTTCCCCTCAGAATTTTGGGGTTTTGGTTTGGGAACCCTAATTTTTTATTGAGGGTTCTCCCTCCCCCCTCCCCCTTTTTTTCCCCCATATCCGTACAGTATTTTATGGTGGGAGTGTAAATTTTTTTTCGGCTTATTAATTTTTCTCTCTCGGAACCCTTTTTTTTTTTTTTGCACCGTTCTGTTTTTTTTTTCCCCCTTTTTTGTGTTCGGTACATTTTTTGTGGTGCAAGTGTTGGTTTTAGTCTTGAGTATGTTGTTTTTTGCCTATTTCAAAACTTTTTGTATCTGTAAATATAAATATATATCTATTCTGATATATATAATACAGATATCATAATGTAAATTTAAATAAATAAAAAAAACAACTAAATTCTCAAAGTTACTGTAAATATATTCCCAAGAGGCGTTAAGAGTCTGGATATCATATTAAGGCAACATGCATGCTAGCTGTGGATGATTGTATTTTATGTTTTCAGAATTTGGGTTTTTTGTTTCATTATTGCTTCTGTTTCGTTTTTTCCAATTTTTATCATATTTCAGTTTGTTTTTCTACTCTTGAAACATTTTTTGCTTTTTTTATTATGAGTTTTCTCTGATATGTTTTTATCATATTTGAAACCAAAGGTAGAGTAAAAAATGTAAAGAAAATATTGGGTATGTTGAAATTTTTCTTTGGGTTTTTTTGATTTCGGTATTGTTTCCCATTTTTTCTTTTTGTTTATTTTTTCTGAATGGTTTCTGCAGATTGGGATGACTGTGTTGAGAGAATGGACAAATGGACGTATGGAGAGGAACATTGAGGATAATTTCCTGTTGATTTTAAATATGTAATTTTTTCCCCTTTTTCCTCCCCGGGTAATATTTTCTTGAATATTTTTGCATTTCTGATATTTTTGTTTTAGTGTGCCTGATGTTTTATTATCATAATTTTTTACTCTGTTTTACGTGATCAGTGAGAATTTAGTAATTGTGGTATGTGATGATGTAGTTAGATTCGAACCAAGTCGTAACTTTTTCTACTGTTTAGTTATATGCTTATGATTACAATTTGCAAATTCTCTCTTTGCCATTTACTGCTTTTATTTTATCTGGTTTTTTTTCCCTGTTGTAATTTTCTGATTTGTTACGGGTCTGTGGGTTACTGTTCATCATAACCTTGACTGATCTTTTTTTCCGGCTGGTCTTCTGTCATTAATGTAAGTCATTATGGTAATTTTTTTTGGTTTATCTATTATCTCCATATACCATTGTTCACCGTCTCTGTCTTTTGCACCGACTCTTTTCATTTAATTAGCTCTCTTTTATAAACAACCTCTGTTCATTTATTGCTTCATCCGTTCCCTTCACTATTAATGCTTCTGTAAAATTCTCTTTAAATGGTTTGTTCTGGATCTTAATTGACTTCTGTCCAAGCATCCTCTGTTCTGGTATCCAGGTACTATGTTTATTTAAGACTTTTAATCAGTCTTGATTGCTGTTTTCATTTTGTAATTATTAATAGTTTGTTTGCCGGTTTTTTAATGATTTATATATTATGTGAATATGTATATTATGATGATAATAATATTATGAACAGATTGATTTTTTTTTCCATTGTGGTTTTTTTTCCTCCTATCTGTTTTTGTTTTCCTGGCTGTTTTTTTTTTTGGTTTACTGTTTTATGTTACAATCTGATTGTTTTCTATTGTGTTCCTACTTTTTTTTTCCCTTTTTCTTTTCTTTCCTCCTTCTTTGATTGTCGTCTTTTGTTGGTCTAACTATTAAAAATAAAAAGCCTTGGATCACAGTTTTTTATACGCTATGATGATCTTTGTTTAACTGTGCGCTGATGCATATACAAATCCTTTTTTAATTTGGTATATGATGTTGAATATGGTATTATCGATTGAATATGTTGCCTATACTGTTTGACCATCTTTTGGGTTGCCGTGGGTGTTTGGGACTTTGTGTTGAATTTGTTTTTGTCATCCTCTGTCTTCTTCCGCTCATTTTCTCTTATGTTTTCTCTCTCTATTTTAAACTTCTTGGTTTTTCTTCTCTTTACCGTTTTCTCTTTCTGTTTTTGTTTCTTCGAAGTTTTGCTTTGTAAAACCATCTTTCCCCCTTTGGTTTTTGCCTTTCACCGCCGACTATGGTCATCCATTTTGTGTCTTTATATTCCGTCGCCGTTCTTTCTTCTTTTCTTTTCAACACATTCCGAAATATCACACTTGGTAGCCATGAAAATGATGTTGAATTGTATTATGTTAGCATTGATACATAATATTAATGAGATCTGAGCGTAATATAAAATATATTATAAATATTTTTTTGTGTTTTTTTTGCAGTATATATATTCATGTATGTTTGTATATTTAGTTATGTATCTAGATTAGTGTATATCATAGTATATTGCATATTTAAGTGTCTGTGTTTTGATGTTGTTTTATTACTATTATATCTTTATTTGATTTTTTTTTGTTTTTGGTTTTTTTTTACTCATCAAATAAGATATATATTTTATTTTGTTATAATATTTTTATTCAAAATAAATTGTTCATAATATTTTCAATCCACAAATTTTCTCTTACTTTTTTTCCCATATTTTATTTTTGTTTTAAATTTTTCTTTAAATAAATATATTTAAAAAAAAATCATCTTTTCCTTTTGTTTTCACCTTTATTATTATTAGTATTATTATCATATTATTTTTACGTGTTCAGTATTAAAAAAATTTCATACAAATTATAATGATAATAAATATAATATTTAACTCAACACATTATTTTTATTATATAATATTTAATTTTTTTTTGTTTCCCGTGCATCGCACGGGTATTTACCTCGTGTCCTACTAAATCCGATATTTTATTGTAATATTTACTCTATTTCTAGTTCGAATACACAAGTAAATCTGATAATTCCTAATAAATGTGATATTTGTTTTATTTTCTTTTTGAGATAATAAATTATAAACAAACAAATACAAGACAAAATACCCCAAAAAAACTTTATTTAATAATTTCCTTATTTAACAATTAATCCCTTAAAAAGAAAGTAATTTCAAATCAGCCCCAAATTCAATCCCAAATGAAATTCTAACCCTAACTTTCCAAACCACCGCCGCAAGCTCCGTCGCCCATCGTCGCCGTGCAGTAGGAACGGCAAAACTCGCCGTTGCGAATAAAACCTGTCTCCTCCGCCGCGAAACTTCTATCTCCCTCTCTCCCCTCTCTCTAATTCTCTATTGTCACGATCACCAACAGAATGGATATTGCCGTTGACAAAGACGAACGTCGCCAGCCCCTCAGATTCGCGATCTCAACAGAATGGTCGCGAAATCCTCCGGATGATCGGGAGGAACTTGACAATCTGAAGGGTTCAAACCTGCAAAAAAGTAAAATAACAATCCTAGAGACACGAACGCAGATCACAACCCAAAAACGAGGAAAATTGTCACTGGAGAAGAAGCCGAGTTCGAGACGGCCGTCGCAGCACCTTCTCCGTCACCGACGCGTCTTCTTCCTGTCAAAGAGTTCTGAACGTGAGAGAGAAAAAGTCAGAGAAAAACAGAGAGATTATATTAAAAAGCATAATTGAAAAAAAAACAGAGAGATTTTATTTTTTCCTATAATACATCTTTTCCATCGTAGACCCTATATTTTCCTCCGAACTGTCTTAAAGTCAAGCATTTTAGGTAGTGCCCCTCAGAGGCACTCAACCACAGATGCTCCCAATTTTAATATAATTAACATACATTAATTCCTTTTGGCACTTAAATAACAAAATTCCTCTCCCGCGGTCATGTTCAAATTGATCTAGGGGTAAAAAATATAGATAGAGAATTATGCTTAGAAAATTAGCTACACAAGGACATTGAATCCCTCATTTTTCATGGTTCCTCGGATGGACATATGATTAAATGGTTCAATTTAATGGTCTCCAGAAATTACCTTTTAATTGGATCATTTTAAAACCAATTTATTTTAATTTATTCTTTTTATAAAAGCGAAATTATGTTCACACCACTGAAAAATACACCCAATTTTAATAAAAAGACAAAATCGGTCATTTGTACACGAACAAAAAAAAAAAAAAAAAAAAAAAAAAGGAAAACAAATAAACAAAGAAAACTAATGATGCAGTGGCATCTTTTTGTGCACTCGGTTCACCAATGCATCCGTTATGCCAAAACAAACTAGAATAACTTTCGCAAAAGGTCAAATAACGTTACAAGTGAAAGGTTATTTTATTGCATACGATATTTATCATAAATATTTTATTTAAAATTATATTTTTAAGACATTTTTTCATAAATAATACTTCATAATTACATAATTTACCGTGAATATGTTATTTGTCATCATCCAAAAATTTTTCTGCTATTTACCATTACACAAAATGTTTTTGACATATTTCCACCATTCTCCTATTTCCAATTCATCTTTTCCTTCATCATTGAGCTTCCAAAAGTTTTGGGTTCATTTTTGTTTCGTATTGCATTTTTCGAGTAAACAATGAAATCTTTAAAGAAATACAATGAATATTCATCCTAAATTGATCATAACGTAACATCATATATAACTAATTTATTTATTTTAAAATGTTAATTATATTCTTCTTTTATTAGTGGTAATAATTATGACAATGGTCAGAATTCATGATGATGCTAGCTAATTGATGGTCTACGGTTAATAACCAAGATACTAGTTAGTAGCCACATTCACCAATAGATACCAAGATAACGGCTGGTTATCATCAAAAACCATCTTGACGAGAAGAAAAGCAAATGGTTACCGATTGATAGCCGTCAAATTCAATGGATTTTGTCACTGGAGTACTGACACAATAACACAAAATTCATCTAAATCACAAAATTCAGCAAGTACCACAAAAATACAAAATAGTCACTATCCTTGTGCTCCTCCATCGCTACCACCATGCATCACTGCCCAGTAACGACGCCAACCGTTGCTCCAGACCACCGGAACACCCTTGTGTCGCTGCCACATCGCTGATACTAGATCTCCTCATCCACGATCACGCATGGAGGGAGGAGATCTAATCTCCTCCATGAGGTCATAGTCCTGCTTGGAAGAGCCGATCTCCCCCTCACGCAGAATAGATCAATCTTGTATCTCCTCCATATGGTCACGGTTCACGTGGGGGGAGTGGGGTTGGGAATTGTTGAGAAAGAGAGGGAGAGAAAGAATAAAGGTATAAGGATATTTGGTATTTTTAATTTAGCATATATTTAGTAAAAGGAGAAATTGTCTCTCACCTACTAAACACGGAATTAAATTTCCTCTCTTAAAAATTAAGAGCTAACTAACCTGTATATGTCAAATATACTCTCATTCTTATTTAGTTGTTTTTGTTTTTGTTTTTTTTTCATGTTTAAGGATAATTTTATAATTGCAGTACTTCTATTCTCAATTTTTCTAATTTTTTTACAAAATAACTAACATAATATGAATTTAATTACTCAAGTAACTTGATTCCTTAATAGATTATTAAATACTTAATTTCATTATGTGTAATTTAATTCATTTTTTTCATGGAGTTAATTTTCTATTCTTAGAATTCTTGATAAGTAGATAAGTAGATGTGCTCTTAAATTAGCTTCAATAATGATCTCAATTTATCTGTTGTGTTTCGTGACTTGTAAGGTTGCCAATTGTGGAATCACATAGTTCATGTACAGATCAAAAGAGGGTAGAAATATCTCTTTTGGAAATAGTTAATCAATGGCTTAAGGACACCACACAGAAGGGCGCGGCGCGGTAATGCTTCAATTGGGGTTGCAAAAGATAAGTCCTAATATTTGAATGACTGGAATGGTATTTGGTAAAGGTAAATGTTGTTGTTGTTGTTTTTTTTTTTTTTTCCTTGAGAAAAAATATTTTTGTTATCTTGTAGTACCTAATGAACTCTCCATGCACTGTAGTTTAACTTGTATATATATATCTATATAATTTTTTAGGGTATGTATATTTTGATGTATAAGCAGATTATTAATTTATATATCGGGTAGGACCTATGTCTTTTTATTATTTTTTTAAATGTATTATCTACTAAATTTAGCAAATTATAAATTCGGTAATTGTACCATATGCGATCACCATTTAGACGCGATTAACTGTTGCATGAGGCTAGATGTTGCGAATCTCGCTATCGCAAGCCTCCGTCTGAGGCAAACCATTGCGAATCCCACTTGGCACGAACTTGTTCTCTTGGTGATCTTTGTGCGTTGGCGGTTGGGGAAGTGTTTTTGGGGGTTAGGGTTTGATTTTGTTGTGGGGCTTTTTTTGGAATTATATGAAGTTTTGAGTTGATTTCACAAATATTTTTCTTGTTTTGTTTTTTGAGAAAATAATTTAAACTAAAAAAATTTCAGGATTTACACAATAATTTGAATAAAAAATAATTTTTCTTGTGGAATAATGAATTTTACCTCAAAAATACTGATATTTACGAGATAATCTGAATATTAATGGTTAAAAGATTAGAGTTGTCTTCTAAATCCTTCTAAGTGTATATTAAGTTTACATGATAATATTGGATTTACCTAATAATCTTAAATCTAAAAATAAGATAAATATCATTATTTATTAATAAATGATAATCTTAGTAAATATTTATTCTGTAAATATGATATATTGTCATTTCTCTTAATTTTAAACTATGGGTTATAATTATATTTATTAATAAATATTATTTTTATCACCCAAATAAGTAATTTTTGAATTTACAAGAAAATATCTAATTCAATGATATTGGTTTTACATGTTAATATGTGAATTTACTGAGTAAAATAAAAAGAATTTATCAAGTAAATATTAGATTTTCTATTTACAAATAAGATAAATATCACCATTTAAAATAAAATAATATATTTATTGCTTTCTACGTGATATTTTTATTATTTTTGAACACTACATTTAATGAGTAAATAGTAAGATTTACTAACACATATTATATTTACTTGATAATTTGATCATTTTCAAATTAACATAAACACGATATTTATTATAAATACTATATTTATACGTAAATATTAAGATTTACTGATGAATTTTTGATTTACTTGATTAATTAATTGTTTTCTAAATAACGTAAATACTATACATATTTATAAATACTAAAGATTTACTAGTAAATATTTTTTGATTTACTTGATTAATTAATTGTTTTCTAAATAACGTAAATACTATACATATTTATAAATACTAAGATTTACTAGTAAATATTTTGATTTAGCTAAAAGATTGACAATTTTCTAGGTAAAATAAATTGATTATCTTTAATACTGTAGTAAATATTTTAATTTACTCGATAAATTGATAATTTTTAAAAACAACTTAAATTACTAATAAATACTATTTTGATTTACTTATAAAGTTAACAATTTTTAAAACAATATAAATATTAAGATTTATTAGTAAATACTAAGAATTTCAGTAAATATTTTGATTTACTTGATAGATGATAATATCATATTTACTAAATATACTGTAGTTAATCTATTATTTGGAAATATATTTACTTACTGATTTTTTTTTCCTTTTTTGAAAATTATATATTTATTGTTCTAATCCCTAATGTTACTGAAAATTCTAAATTCACCCAAAACCCCATAACCCAAAACTTCTTTTTGCCGGAGAAGACAAGGGGTTCGGTGAGTCACAATAGTCGGAGAAACCATCACAGAGAGGTCGGAGATCCAATGCCAACGGCAACGAGGACGGATTGATGATGATTTCCCCGTGATTTTCCTTGCTATTTTCCAGTGATTTCCCCTCTATTAACCACTGATTTTAGTCGCGATTTTCCGGCGATTTCTCTGTGACTTTCCCCACCGATTTAAGTCGCGATTTTCTGGCTTCCCCTCACGATCTGGTTTACATGTCATTGGGAATGTCGCTCACTGCTGCGATTTTTCCGATGCGCCTCATCGTCGCAATCTGGGTTTCGAGTTTGGTTGATCTTCTTCGGTTCGTGAGATCCATCTAGCGTGTCTTCTGGCTGACGAAGGCGACGTCCAGGGGACCTCTGTCAACTGCGCGAGCGTGTTTGCCATTGACGACGACCCTTTCCGGTGCCGCGCCGGCGATGACATTATAGATCTTAGGAGTTGGAGAAGATGGGGGGTTGGTGGTAAAACCGGAATTTCATAACAAAAAAATGCTATAAATTTCTATTTTTTGAAAGCCTGTTAGTTTGTTAAATCCTAATATTACATTATGTTATTTGGTTAATTCTCTCTTATAAATTTTCCATATTGAGACGTGACCGGCTAAAAATATTATTTAGTCGAAGTTATTAATTTATCAATTTTGAATGGTTTTAAATATTCTCGTGAAAATTAATGATGGTGTATAGCTGGGAAGGTATTTATGAATTTAATTCAAAATTTACGTACAACTCAATTAAAAACTAGTAAAGGGAAAAATTGAGATTTGCTCCACCATTACACTTTTATAAACGTTTTAGTATGTTTGGTAATAACAAATCATTAAAACAAAGAGTCCTCCAATTCGTTTTATGACGCATCTAAAACCAAACTGCAACAAAGCTCAACTGGCTACTATACAATGATAGGATATAGCCATCACCTAAAACTACAACACTGTAAAAAGAGACTGTTTCTTCCCTGAAAGATTGAAAAGGAAATAAAGAAAGGCTGTTCTGTCATAAAATGAATTTTATGATTTCTATGTAATTATATGAAGTAACTATTAGCGTAGGCACCTCAATTATATTTGTATAATGCCTTAACCTTGACTAAAAAAGGAAGAATGACATGCAGGCCGAAAAAATAATGGTGCGAATTGTAGCGCTTGCATGATTTTAAAAGAAAACTACACTAATTAAATCCTAAAAGATCTGAAAAGGAACATAAAGGAATGAACATAAAGGAACAATTTACCATGGGTCTTTTCCGGCCCGTTTTGTTGGTGGATCCCAAAGTTTAAAAAAACTATGGGGAGATTTATTCCAAAAAAAAAAAAAGTATATATATATCTACGGAGATTATTTGTGACATGTTCCATTTAGAAAATTACTCGTAATAAAATGAGATTTATCTGAACTACTTTAGACCTTGTCGATGGATTAAAAATCTGCCGATTATCTGTTTGATAAAATGTCCAAGAGAGCATTCAGCTTGCGATCATCACCATCAAATAATGGTTCATTAACAAGAATAAGAGGAAAAGTTTTTGCAGAGTAAATACATTAAACTCATTAAAAGATGGGTGGACAACAAAACTTACAATCAACAAGAGAAAAGGAAAAAAAAAAAAAAAAGAAGAAAGAAAGAAAGACAGAAAAACATTACGTTCTTACAAAGATAATAAGCAAACTAATAATGGTCTCAAGCACTGTTGCTGCTTCCATTGGCTGATCCAGGCATCAACTCTCTCAGCATAGCCACAACTTGCAGCATGTTTGGCCTCCTTGAAGGGAAGTCCTCGACACACTGAAGCGTTATCTCAAGATACCTCAGCATCTCCGTAACTTCCTCAACTTCGGCTTCATCTGTTCCTTTGGTCACCAATAGCAACTCGGGGTCTATAACTTCCCTTTGTTTGCCTTCTCTAACCTTCATTTTCACCCATCCCACCAAGTTCGTGTCCCCGAAGTCTTCTTTATCGGTTGGGCGTTTCCCTGTGAGGATTTCCAACAGAATGACCCCGAACGAGTACACATCTCCTTTGGCTGTGCACCTGAAGCTCTGGTAGTACTCGGGAGGAACGTAGCCTGGAGTTCCTGCCAGCGTGCTCACACTTAGGTGTGTGTCGAGTGCACTTATCAGCCTTGCCATTCCGAAATCGGAGACTCTTGCTTCCATTTCGTGGTCTAGTAGCACATTGCTTGACTTCATGTCTCTGTGTATGATGTGAGGGATGCAATTGTGGTGGAGGAAGCAGAGTCCCTTGGCTGCACCCCTTGCAATCTTTTTCCTTTCTTCCCATGTTAGAATCCGCCTGTCCCGAGCCTTGGCTCTCCCGTGGAGCATCTCTTCAAGGCTGCCATATTCCATGAATTCATAAACAAGCAGTCTCTCTTCACCAACCTTGCAATAACCCAAGAGAGGTACGAGATTTTTGTGCTTGATCTTCCCCAAAGTCTCCATCTCAGCCATGAATTCGCGGTCTCCCTGACAGCTCAATCTTATAAGCTTCTTGATCGCAACACTCGAGCCATCTTTCATCGTTGCCTTGAACACTTCTCCAAACCCTCCACATCCAATGAGGCTTGCCGCTGAGAATCCGTTTGTGGCCTCGATGAGTTGGGAGAACTTGAGTTTCCTTAGCTGTCTTTGGAAAGTCGCCACATTGATGCTCAGGGGCTCTTTCTCTTTCTCAATTTTCCATGTGGTGGCTGTATGGGATGCTTGCAGGCTGTTAAGCATCTTCACCTCTTCTGCTTCCTTTCTCCTTGCCCGCATCGCGATTGCCCAGACGATCAGCACGCATATGGAAGCAATGGAAATTAGAATCCCCAAGACTACGCTATTAGCCCATGACGTAGCTGATGTCTTTCTTCCACTTCTTCCCGCATCCTCGTTCAGGTTTGTGGTGGATGGTTGGTTGTTGGTGTATTGGCATTCGGGCAATGGAACCCCGCAAAGTCCTGGATTGTTGGCGTACTGGCTCGCAGGAAGCGTACTTAGCTGCCCTCTTGTTGGAATTTGCCCCGTCAACTCGTTGTTGGATAGATCGATTTCCACCAAGAACGATAGGTTGGAGAAGGAATCGGGGATTTGGCCCTGCAACCTATTGTGTGATGCATCAAAGACACCTAAGTTCTTGAGTTTCCCGAGTGAAAAAGGAATCTCACCGGATAACTGGTTGTGGGATAACTCTAGAACTTGTAAGGCAATCATGTCCCCGAATTCATCCGGTATCTTCCCACGAAGCTGGTTGTAAGAGAGATCAAGGTACTCCAAGGTTTGGTATTGCGTAAACATGCTGAGGACAGCGCCAGAATACAATCTTGTGAACTGACAACTCTTCAATGATGGTACTTGCAAGAGTCGATCAGGTCGGATTCCAGCGAATTCCAACAAACCACCTGCTCCTCTACAAGAATTCCCGACATTGCGCACGAACACCAAACTGTTGCCGGCGAGAATTCCTGTCAGCGCTTTTGCCCCGAGCTGCCTTCCTAGTCGGGGCGGGATCTCACCTGTGAGCTTGTTGCTGTTCAGGTCCAACCAAACCAAACTCGTGCAATTCGCTAGCTCCCCCGGTATCTGCCCGCTCAAGCTGTTATTCCCAAGTTGCAGCACAGCCAGCCTAGTCAAAAGGCCAAACTCGATCGGGATTTCACCGCTTATTTTGTTACTTGTGAGAGATATCCATTCGAGATTACTGCAATTGAACAATTCAGTTGGGATTTCGCCACTTATCTGGTTGTTATTGAGAATGAGATCCTTAAGATTCCTGCATTTTCCCAACTCCGGCGGGATTCTTCCTTCCAAGCCATTGAACCAAGCTATTAGCTTCTCTAGATTCTCAAGCTCCCCCAGCTCCGCCGGAATGGAGCCATTCAGATAATTCAGACTCAAATCAATCCTCTTTAGCTGTGAACATTTCGATAGCTCCGCTGGGATCTCTCCTGCAATGAGATTGTCCGGCATTCGCAGTTCCTCGAGTGACGCAGCTCCTGGACATAAATCTCTTGGAATCGACCCCGATATCCGGTTGGAGCTGAAGTCTATAATCTTTAAACTCTTGCAGGAAGATATAGAAGCAGGAAAGGATCCCGTGATGATGTTGTTACTCAAAAGCAAGCTCTGTAATGAGCCGAGATTCCGAAACAAGGAATTCGGTAGGGGACCAGATATGTTGTTGTAGGAAAGGTCAAGAACTTGTAGCCAAGAACACGAGGACAAGGACGTAGGAATCGGGCCCGAGAGGTTGTTCCTCATAAGCCTAAGTTCGAGAAGCGAATTGCAGGCGTTTCCTAATTCCGAAGGGATCCAACCGGTGATCTGATTTTGGGTGAGATCCAACCTTTGCAAACTCTTAAGCTCTCCAAAAGCCTTCGGGATTTCGCCGGTGAGAGAATTTATCGAGAAGTCAATGCTTTGGAGATTTGAGCAGTTCGAAAGGGATGACGGAATCGAACCCATCAAACTGTTTGATGCCAAGTTGATTAACACCAAAGAGTTGCAGGAACTCCCCATGATATTCAAACCAGAAATAGACCCTGTCAGGTTGTTATAAGAAAGGTCTAGGGACTGAAGTTTCTCAGCATTCAACAACAGGTTTTCGGGTACAAAACCAGTTAAATTGTTGAATGCAAAATTGACAGAGGCAAGATTTGGACACTTGGAGAAGAGACTCTCAGGGACAGAGCCAACAAGTCCAGCCAGAGAAAGGTCAAGCTGTTTCAAAGCAAAAGGAAGCTGAAGCAAAGAAGTGGAATTTACAGAGAAGGAATTGGAAGAGAGCTTGAGAACAGACAACATGTTGAGAGAAGACAAAGGGTCAAAAGAAATAGAGCCTTGAAGAGAACAGCCACTGAGATCAAGCTGAGTAACTCTCCCTAAAGAGCATGAAACACCATGCCAGCTGCATAGACTGTTGCTCGCCTCCCAACCGGACAAAACTCCGGTCGGGTCGGTCTGAATCATGGTCTTGAACTTGAGAAGACCCTCGGCATCTGTCTTGCCTGAAAGAAGTTGTTGTGATTGCTGACCATCAGCAGCTGCTCTGGAAAAGGAAATCATCAGAACCATCAAAACAAGTGTTGTAAAAGCATATTGAACGGAAAGCTCAACCGGGTTTCTCTCCATTGATGCAACGAACTTCTGCAACAAGCTAGAGAATTGTCTAGAGAAAGAGAGAGAGAAAAGGATGGTGTGTAGAGAGAGAGAGAGAGAGAGAGAGAGAGCTGTGGTGAGTACTGTGATGATAATTTGTTGTGGCAAAGCAGGAGTTGAGGGAAGCTTTAGAAAAAGAGAGTTGCTTTTCAATTTTTTTTTTTATTTTTTTAGTGTTTTTATTTTTATTATTATTTTATTTATTTTGTGAAATAAAATGAGAAGGAAAGGAGGGAACGTAGGAAGGACTAAAGAAAAAGAATGAAATTGGACTTTTGGTGGTGGGTGTGTAAAGTGTTGTTAATATACAAAATACGGGTTGTTTGTTTCTTCGTATCAATTTCTTGAGAAGTGAATGACCAACTATAGAAACTGTGGTTGCAGAGAGGAGGGGAATGATTTGACTTTTGGTCAAAAGAGGTGGGACCACCAGACAAGGTGTATCTAAATTCGGCGCTGCAGAGACAATTATTTATAAGAAGCACACACACTTCGTTGTGTGGCGATATATATATATATATATATATATATATATATCTGGATTTATCATATCATATATATTAATATTGTCTTGTATCAGATCCAAGGGTCACTTTCTGTCAGTGAGCGTGAGAATGTTTCCCTTCTTAGAATTTGGGTGGTTCTCACAAATAGATACCGCACGCACATTAGTGGTTTTTTGAATAACTATAAATTCCCTAGTCTCCACTCTCGCCACTTTGTAATTGTCCTTACTTTTTTTTTTTCTTCTAATTGTCCTTGCCCACACACACATATATAATTATATATATTATACAAAGTTTTATTTTTATCGGTTCATGTGATAATTATAACTTGTTATTTAGAATTTAACGACCGTTTATAAACATATAAAAATGATATTTTAGAGATTGAGTTAAAAATATATATTTAGAGAGAAAAAGTTTTGAAAAAATTATATCAGATAGAAAATGATATAACAATTGAAATATATTTAGAAAAAAGATGTAAAATGGATCCTGTCTTATTCGTTCTGTCATTGTGAGTATTTTGATACAATAATCATTTTCATTTCGATTTGAAATGAAAAAGTTACGTACTTTCAAAATTTGAATCTTTTAAAAATAAAAGAAAGAAAGTTTAATGTAGAGTTGAGAGCTTTAGATTCAGATGATATTTTGCCGTATGAAAATATTGCTTCAAAAAGACTCTAATAATAACTAATTGATTTATATGTAATTTTTTTTAATATTGTAATATTGTATAGATATTTGATGCAGAGGATATATATCGTTAAAAATGACATTGAAATCTTTTTTTTTTTTTTTTGTTTTTTTGATAAATATGATATTGAAATCATTTATTACAATATTCTAAAAAAAAAAAATTAGAAGCGTCATTTATAAGGATGCTGGATTGCAGTCTATTTCTATATTACGGATATATATATATATATATTATCGTCTTTCATTAGCAGTGATATTTTTTAATTATTCTTTTTTTATTTTTATGCATAGGTGTACACTGTTAGTGTTACAAGTAGCAAAGATCTGTTATTACATTTTTCCTATCTCATTCATTTTTCATTTAATTAAATTTTGATAACTCATTAAATTGCTCAATTATTTTTGGTTTCTTTTTTGCTTAATTAAGTAATCTTAGTATTTGATTCCTGTCTTATGAATGACATGACAAATAAATAGTGGAGGGATAGGAAAATAGGGACACCTCGACTCCCCATTGTGCCCACCTAGTTTTATCCTCTACTTCTCGTCTTCTACTATCAAAACATTTAATCTTTCATTAAGAAAATTTCATATATAAATGTCATGTTTGAATAAACTAGCATTTTTTTATTGAACCTTTACAAACCAATAAGTTTTTATTATTTTCATTTGAGGATAAAAACTTTTATAAAGATGTCAATTTAGTTAAGAGGTATATAAGATATTCTCTTGATATCAGTTATCCTGTCTGTTCATTCTTGAGGGGGCAAAAAGAGAGAGAGATAAAAACTATCGAAATGAAAGGCTCAAATCAAAATGTTTAATTAATTAATACCTAACTAGCACAGGAATATTAGTCATAATAATTACAAGTTAGGAAATCATGTAAACCATGACCTTGGTCCCAAACCAGACTGATCACACAGTCACATTAGGGGATTAGTTAATTTTGGTGCCATGTTAGGATTTGAAGAAAGTAGTGCTTTGTGGGTCCAAATGGTGAGATTTTAATTTGACGGATAACAATAAATGATACAGTTCCATTGGTGAAAAGTTTAAACCCATATTTTAATAATTAAAAAGAATTAAAACAAAAGGTGAACAAATGAGAGGCCCACACAAAAGGAAAAACATCAATTACATTATGTGGTTAATGGCATGGGAGGTGATGATGCCTTCTTTTGGTCCCTTAACCTTTTTCCTTTTCTTTATAAAGCAAGCTGTGCCCAAAACCCTTCTTCTATATTTTCTTACACTGCCCATATCCTTTGTTTTCTAGAAATTATTGTTGAAATTATTAAAATAAATGTTACAGCTAAGGGTATGTCTCTACGGGATGGGAAACGTCTTTCATTTTATTTATTTTATTTTTTACCGTACTGATAAAGCATTCTAAATTTCAAATCAAGAAAATACAAACATCAATACTAACGTAAATGACCTCAAAATGCTAAGAAAACTTAACCCCAATTATAGATTATTTCTACCAATAAATGATAATGAAGTGCACAAGGGAGTAAAATGTACACAAATTCTAATAATGAAAAATTGAAAAGGTATATCAATTATTGAGCATACATATGCATTTTTCAATAAAACCACTACAATTGATAAAAAACTCCGATCAATTAAAACCAAGAGACGTATAGTGAAAAGGTCATCACCAACGCCTTATATAAATAACAATAGCAGATTGGGTATAGAACAAACAATAGTGTCGGGAGACCACACCTCCTTCATTATAAAATATAGAAATAATAATAATAAAAAATAATAGTGACAAAACGCAACACTTACATGACATAAACAACATCGTTTTTATTAAAAAAAAATAATTATCACAATCCGGAGAAAAAATTCCGATTAATGGAGGTTATATCTATGATGACAAGCCAACTAACAGACCAAAGGGGTCAAAACGCACCCTCTCAGATCACGAAGCTCCATCCTTATCACCAAAGTCATCACCAAGCATCTTTTCTTGGGCTGAGATTCCGGTGGTCAACCAAGGCGGCTCCGGACTCCACGGCGCCAGATTCCATCCCTAAGAGAGAAATACAAATTTTACATACCCTAATGAAAGAGGAAGAGGGAGAGAGAGAACGGGGTTTATATCTAATCTAACTATATCTATTAAAATTAGTGGCATAATTATATTCGAATATTGCAATTAAATACGAAAGTTTAACTCTTCCCAAATTAAGATGAGTGTGGGCACTTTGATGTTATATAATGCCTTTTTTTAACTTGTAAAAGAATTTAATCTGATAATTCAAAAACTTGCTCTACAAATAGGGCAAAACAACGTGCCTTACTGTAAAAAGAATTATAATTAAACTATCAACATAAATAGCTGGTTTTTGGGACCATCTTAAACTCTGGTCTGGTCTGTTACATGCATGCATATTGGAGCAGATTCTCTTGGATCGATCAAAGTTTCATGTTGTTATATGAGGTGTCGCAGATTCTTGAAAATGAGAGCTGGCCATAGAGATTTTGCTAGCTCTGCTTAATTATTTGTATCACCTTCTAGTTTGTATAAATAAATGGCTTGGCCACCAGGTCTACCTATTGAAAACCCATTTTATGCTCAGAAACAACTTTTGGCAAGTCCAATGTAAGTAAGAAACCAAAGAAAGGGACTCGATAATTGCTACATGTGGATTCTTTCTTCTTCTTTTTTTTTTATTTTTTTTTAATTTTTGAGTTTTAGGTAGGGGATTCAGATTCTACCTTAAGGTATACATACAAATTACAAAGTTTAATTCTTTATTTGCACCAATTTCTGTTTTATCTTTTTGGTAAATTTGATTTACACCAATTCAGTACTACTATATGAGTTCTGAAAATACTCATCAAACATGGGAGATTGTATGATATAGATATTAATTTACATGTTGTATTATACAATCATATTGTTGTGATACATAGATATATATGATTGGGGGATGATCGTAACTTTTGTTTTTTGTTTTTTGTTTTTTGTTTTTTTTTTTTTTGTATTTTGTATTTTGTATTTTGTTTTTTTGTTCTCTAAAGTATATAGCACGTAAACTCAACCATTTTTTTTCTTCCTTCTTGTCGATTGATCTAGTTAATAGTCATGATATAATAGCATGATTTGTGCTTGGACTGAAATAACATGGTTTCTCTTGAATCGTTCTCTCATCATTTAAGTACTGATCCAGAAAGATTAGAATAAGAGATATATGTAGGACTTTGTATTTTCCACTCAAATTCGACCATCGTTAAAAGTTAAAAGCGAAGAATCACCCCATGTCCAACACCCACACTTAATCATATATAATGTCAACATGGTGGACTTTGCAGATTTATCATGCTATTTTGGAACTTTTCCTCAGGACCTATAAGATTAAAATCTTGAGAATTTTTAACTTAACAGTAATTTCATATTTAATTATATTCTAAGATATAAAGTTTAAATTCCTATTTTTTAGTAATGATGAAGATGAAGAGAGCTAAATTTAGCCAGAACTTTTTTATATTTAATTTACTTTTCAGCTAAGAAAGACGTAACTAATTTGGTGCTACGACCCGTAATTAGAAAGTCTTGATCAGCAAGAGAGAAATTGGGGAGTTAGAATGTGAAACAATAATATTATTTACAAAGGCTTGTATCCATCTATCTTACTCCTCTAATTAACTCTTTGGGATGAAAAATAGGAAGTAATGAGAACATAAAACCCATGAGTGAGAAAATGTTATTAAGAAGGAAAAAAAAAAGGAAAGAATTTTTGTTTTCTTTCATAGTTATATTAAAAAAAATAAATTTTTAATCACAATATTTTCTTATAACACTTTTAGTCATAATATTTTTGTATGAGTAAATATCATTTTTAGTCACAACCTTGTGACTAATACAATTAGTCACAAATTTTAGTTTCGATTAAAACTTTTGGCTACAAGGTTTTTAGTCAAGAGTTTAGCCACGTCGTGCCTAAAATCGTTATAGCTAAAATGTTTTAATATGATAACTAAATACATATTAGCTAATCACAGTCTTGTGACTAAAAGTGATATTTAATATAGAAAATATAGTGACTAAAAATATCATAAGAAATATTGTGACTAAAAGTTCATTTTTTTAATATAATGTTTATTAGATTAACACGTTAATGGATATATTATATTATCAGATTAACTTCTCAAATA
Source organism: Ficus hispida (assembly GCA_025413025.1). Taxonomy (NCBI): domain Eukaryota; kingdom Viridiplantae; phylum Streptophyta; class Magnoliopsida; order Rosales; family Moraceae; genus Ficus; species Ficus hispida. The sequence goes on along the minus strand of CM046371.1, from coordinate 13,173,444 downwards.
TATGTGTCTATATATATTATTAGTGTATCACTGTGTTAGAGATCCAACAAGAGCACCTAGATAAGGTAACAATCTGTTACACCACAGAATTAGAGATGTGAAAGAGAGAGGTAGGAAAGCTTTACGATATTGAAAATGGTGGATGTCATCTTGACTGTTAGGAAAAGGTGTTAGAATTTGTTATCATGTGGAGTCTCTTTCTACAATCATTTGGATTTTGTGGTTGTATATTGATTAGAAATAACTTTGGTATACCATTTGTATGTTATGTTGTTCCCAAAAATATATAAACTTAATTTGCCACTAGTTTAATTAAAACATTTTTTTTTTCTAGAATAAAATCAAGGGGATCTTTCATGTGCTAATTAACAAATAAGCAACGGCAACTATTCTTTTTAGAATATATTTAAATCGACTTTACTTTTAAATCAGGAGCAATTAAGGAGATATAAATTTTATAAAGTCATATGTAAATTTATCATTAGTTATGTCTTGGATTGGGACTACAATAAATCGACTTAATTAGTGCATTACAAACCCTTTTTTTTTTTTTTAAGAAAAAAAATACACCACCAAGTTGCAATCAAATAATTCTTTTCGTTTTGGAAATAGCAGATTCAAAATATACTTTAAACCACAAACTTTATTTCTTTTCACCAATTTATAAAAAATATGTTACTTGTCACTTCATTATTTTCATATCAATGCCGTACTCCAATCAACATATATATCTATAGGTTATATATTTACGTCTTTGGATATTTATTACTTTATACTTTGCATTTTATATTTATACACAATTTATCTTACATCTTAGATATGCTCGTGATTGTTATCTACTTTTTGCATGATAAACATTTAATCAAATACTGGTCAATGAATTCATTCTAATTAGCATCTTTACATGAAAAAAAATTAAAAACTTTACAATATTTCTGTTGTTTTTTTCTTACATAAATCTAATTATTGTTTGATTACCAGTTAATCAATAATAAACTTTTAAATTCATTTAAGTTCCAAATATGCTGTTGATAGAAAATGTATATACATGTTGTTTAATAAATCCAAAGAGTGTATAACTTTCCTCGATTCCAACTAACATATATATAATGAAGAAAATCATCCAAATAATCAGAGTTAATTGAGAATGAATATAGACAACTTAAGTACAATATTACCTTTAAGGATTCCAATCAAACAAGATTGCCCAAGATATATTCCACAACAGCGTAGTTCGAATTTAATTAGGAATATCAATTTCACCTTAATCCAATCAAAATCCACTTGAACAACAAGATTAATCTAGAATTTATTGAAATTAACCAATAAAAACAGTTAATTATATTTCATAATAAATGCCATTAATGGGATTAATATTCCTACAAATTGTTCTCCTCAGTATATATATAATTTATCACTTCTTGTTGTTCTTTTTTACTTTAGTTGTTCGGCATATAAAAAGTAGTAGATAATTATAATTTTAGTCCAACATTTATATCTTCTTTTTGACATCTTTATATGGCTCTTGGTGGCCATGTTTTACACTGTTGGTCTCGTGGATTGCTTTAAGATTAATTTTGCACTACAGAGAAAGAAAAGTGCAGAACCGACTTTTTTCTAATGAAAGCAAAAACAATGATTCTTTTTTCCTACTTTGTTACGAGGGATGGGCCATGCAAGCCATTACCATATATCTGTAGTGATCAACGCTTTCAAAAGGTCATTCGCAGAAAAAAAAAAAAAAAAAAAAAGGCAAGTTTCGATTGATTGTTATGTTATTTTTAAAATGATTCGAAAAAAAAATATAATTCAACTTGAATTTTTTTCTTTTTATGAAATCCGCCCTATACTCATTTTTTCTATATCTCACAAATAGGATCTTAGTTTGAATTAAAATTTTATGAAATGTCTCAAGTTCGATAGCCAAATAAGTCTGACATTTATAACATTTTATCATTCGATCTATTTAAAATCTTATAACTACTGGTTGATTTATATGTAATTTAATATATAAAATTGTGTAGCGTAATATAGAATTATAAAAAATTATTGTTACAATAATGAATATAAAAAGTTATAAGTATCGTTTTATAAATTTATCAGATATGAGATTATACCTAAAATTATCTTATTGAAGAAAACTTGGCAAAATTATTTTTGCCAAACATAACATAAAAAAAATAAATATTTTGCACCTTCACCAGAGGGTCAACTTTGAGGAAAAAGGGACATTGATCACTTTTAGTACACTCCATGCTACTATGTTTGATCCTGTTGGTGATAGGATTCTGACGACTTTTGATGGAGAAAAAGGAAAAGACCCCATGATCAGGGTTTTGTTTGCATCAGGCCAGGCTATTGGGGTGTATAACCTGTGGTGGGTGTTTTGTCCACAAGGAAAGGTCAAATAGATCAGGCTAATTATTCCTCTTTTTGTACTCATTTCTGTTTCATTTCAGTCGAAAAAATCTAAAACAACAACGACCTGACTTATTATATATTGAATTGTCACATATGACACATCAAATGTTTAATCCAAACCCAATTTCTTAGTTAACTGTACCAACTCATGTGGACGGTACGTTTATCTCGTTCTTTAGATAATACTATTGTTATTTTGTTTTCCACTATCTTTGAGTTAATCTGTTTATATATATATATATATATATATATATATATATATAAAATTTAAAGAATGAGGTAAACGTGATGCCCGATGAGGTGGCGTTACACATAACCTTTCTTGTATTGATCAACCTACTTTAGTGGAGGATTTGAATTACTAAGAGATACTCCTTCAAAAAAGAACCAAAATAAATAAATAAATAAATAAATAAAAGTTTTTCATACAAACTATGATGTGAAAGATGAAGATGACACCATTGATATTCGACTATGGAAGAGGAGCATATATGTCGATTGAGAAAGTTTGGAGGTTGGTTGTGGCTATCCCGGATATATGAATATATCTGCTTTTGTGTGTGTGCGTGCGTGCGTGTGTGTGTGTGTGTTTTTCAAAGGTTTTATATTGTTTATTTATTTATTTATTTTTGCTAGAATATTGTTTATTGTTGAATACATGTTGATTTTGATTATTTTAATTTATGTATTCAATTATAGGTAAGATTATCACTAAGGGTTTTTTTTTCCCCTGTTTCCTTTTTTAATAATTGATTTTTAATTGTGTTTGTGTTATAACATTCTTTATTTTATTTTATTTTATATGCTAAGCTGATATTTTCTATGTGTTTTTGGGGATTAATCTTGTAGACGACTGGCTACCGGTGGTGAAAAGGAAATAATCTTGTAAACTATCGGTGATTATCTTGTAGGTTACTATTGATTCATCATTGTTGATTATGATGGCATTTGATAAATATATTACCTTTGACCAGAGGGGTAATTTAAACATAACAGATTTCATTGACCTGAAATTCTTCTTATCATAATTCTATTGATTCTATATATATATGAAAGGACTAAATCCCATGAAATCACATCCATTCATTTATATTCTAAAGTTGATCTAGACTGATGTTTTGAGAATGTATGTACTATGTTGTAATTATTCAATGTGTAAATTGGAAAGTAATTTCTAATTATTTTTTTGTTTATTTACTTAAAAGTATTTAATGAACAGAAGCAAAGCAATACACTTCAAAGAAAATATCGATTTCAAGGAAATATCAAAGATTACCCCTCTAATGTTAATTTATTTTGATTTATTATATTATTGTTATAATAATCATTATCATTGTTATTGTTATTGCAAATGTGTATACTTGTAGCTCTTTCGAGACATTTTTGAAAACAAAATGGCTAGAAGGAGAGGCTTATTCATCAAAGTGGTTATGGATAAAGATATCCAATTAGGTTAGACAACCTTCGCATGGAAGGCTGGCTACTCTATATTATTAAAAGAAAAGGAAAAGACCAAATTTCGTACCAGGGGTAGTAAAAGGATGCACGCAGATGCAGAAAGAGAAACCAAGCACACATACAAAATAAAATTAAGAATAATAATAATAAAAAAAGGACATAATGTAATGAAATTACCTAAAAGAAACATATCAATGGGATAAATCTCATACAAAAAGGCCAAAATTTTAAAAACCATCCAGCCAAATTCCAGTGGAAAAAATTCTAGAAGGAAAAAAACTAATTAATTCACCCAAAGGGCACTACATTAAGATTATGCTAAATTTGAGTTGAGTAGAAAGGACTCTGAAATCACCAAGTGATTATCCCCCTGCAACTGAGTTGCTCTAGTTATTGTCCTGCCAACAAAAGGAAAGAATGAGATTGAGGGACGACCGTATTAAGATTATATTCTGTCATTCTTTTATGGAGAAATGGGATAAAAGGGTGACCTTAGATATAGATATATTACATATCATAGGTGGATTGATAGAATCTATCTGAGGATATTTTTTGTTATCTTAGATTCATTCTAATGATGAATTTAAGGATATATAGTTCTAGAATTAGTTGTTCTTGTATGAATATAAGTACTACTGCTTTAGTTAGGAAGGTAAACATACCCTCCCTTCCCCAACGTTATATAGCTATAACGAGATCTAGCTACCTCTCTCTCTATCTCACCACCTGAATACTGAGGATGGAGATAAAAATTGGATATATCTGTTTTGCAATTGCATCTACATTTTATCCCTACTTCTACTCATATCCTGTATGGAGCCAACATCGGTCGAGTATAGTATGTCGAGTTGTTGAGGCAAATCTCAAGTGAACTTGATGTTCTCGCGGAAATAGTAGGTTAGCTTTCTCCCCAAGCTATCATCATCAAGACTTTCAAACAAGCTTTCATTGAATTGGCCAGCTAGCTCTTTGAATAAGATATTGAATAATCGAACCCGTCTTGTCTTCAAACTGGTACTATTACCAATGTTTGATCCGCGTAAATATTAAGGAAAAAAAAAAAAAAAAGAAGTCAAATAATGTAGTTGGAGACTAATTTAAAATTATAGCATAATTATTAATAAACAACATATTCATATTAATAATTATACGTACACGAAAATACAAAGTTACCCGGCCCTACAATTCCTCTCTCTCTCTCTCTCAATTTATCCATAAAAATATGTTATAATTTATCATCTTTAAAAAAACATGCTATAATTTAAAAAGTACCTATAAAATAAGTTATATGTTATAATTTCTCTAAAAATATATATGATAATGCGACCTTTATGTATTACATCAAAATCAGACATATTAAAAAAATGGAAAAACTACAATACATATATAATACATTCTGATGGTTTAGAAATATTGAGTCAACCCCTTTTTCTTTGTTTATAATAGGTCCTATGGAAGTGATCAAAGTTCAAGACCAGATGGAAGGGTAATAGGTTTAATACACACACACACAACAATACACACACATGTATATATATATATATCCTTGTGTTGTCCTTTAGGGACAAAGAAAAACCTATGAATTGCCATCATTTGTGGTCAAAACTGCGGGTGACATACAAGGGATTCAATCAGTTATTATTATTATTTTTTATTTTAAAAAAGGCCGGTTGAATTACTAGTGATCATCAAATGAATTACTATTAATTCTACCCTGATTACTGGATGAATAGGGTTTGTAAGTGAAAAAAAATGGAAATCATACTAGAATGATATACAAAAGCCACCAAAGTCTAAACTATATCTAGCTAGGTGACGGTCCACATGAAGTACCATAGTAATCTCAGAAAGAAAGAAAGAAAGAAAGAAATAAAAGAAAATAAAAATTAAAGCCATGAAATTTGGGAAACACTTGGGGCCAATAAAGACTTGCACGCCAAGGGAATAATCTGCCCCCATCATTTGAAAAAAAAAATGGCCTTTATATATAGTGTCTCGAATTTTGTTTTATTTTATTTCTTAGTTTTACAGTTATTTTTTTTATTTTTTATTTTTTATTTTGGAATAAAGGATTCACAGAAACAAAGAGACAGAAAATGGGGATTGATGAGACGATGAAATAAGGAAGTGTCTTGGGGTCATCACCAATCATTTGGATTCTGTTAAAAATCTCTAATTAGTGGGATGTGATATCAAGTCGGTCCCTTGGCGTGCCATGAACGACAATTTGGTCTTACCTCTTTTAGTTCCTTTTTGTTTTATTTATTTATTTTTTTTCATTTTTACCCTTTTGCATGAAAAGGTCCACCCAACAGTTCCAATTAAATTATCACCATTTTATGTTATTCCAACTCCAAAATCTTGAATAGGGTACGTAGCATGGTATGCGACCGTAATCGTGAATATTTTCGAGAGATTTTTTATACCTGGAAGGACTTTGTTTTTAACCATTAAAATTTATAAAGTATATATTTTTTTTTCTTATTTTGATGAAATTTAACATTTAAAATTGGTAAAGATATCTTATTATAGAGACTTTATATTTTCCAAACAAAAATATTAAGATCCTTCTATTGAATAATATCACACAATTCATTTAAATAGCACATTTACAGAAGTTAAAATATAAAAGAAAAGTAAACAATATATACTTACGAAACTGTCAAAATAAAAGAACTTACTTCTAAATTTGCGCTATTTACTTTTACTTCAACGATAAGGTAAATATACTGTTTACCTCCCTCATCTTTATTCTGATTAAAAAACAAACAAATACACGCTTCATCAGCTAGATTAAATAAAACATCTTGGCATCTTTTTTTTTTTTTTTTTTTTTTTTTTTTTTTTTTAATTACTGCCATGGAATATTTGTTTAAGTTTTTCAACAAGAAGATCTTAGTGGGTCCAACATAATAATTATGTTACTGAGACAGAGCTGGCTGGCTAGCTAGCTCAGAGTTGAAAATGATCTTTATCTTAAAAAGAGAGTTGAAATCTCTTAATGTTAATTTCATTTTCTTTTGGTATCAGTAAAGTAATTCACGCATAATCTTATCCACATTCCCTACAAAGTGATATTTTGAGGTCAATATATATAATAAACGATATGATTTCAAACATAAGCCCTTCGGCCGTAGACATCATTTTGCAAAATTCTGAAAGAATAGTATATGAGACTATACTGATCCAACTTTGAATGGTATCATTAAGACATATTTTCTTTCTTTGATTTAAGTCTTCTCATTTAATCTGCAAATCTAAAAAACTGAATCTGGGTATTCAAGCATTAGTAATTCATGTTTTTCCTTTTAAATTTTATATGTTTTTTCTCACAAGATCTAAAATGACCGAGTTTCTAATATTATATAATCTTTGACCAAAGTACGTATCATGTCCATTACATATGTATTATAGTTCGCTAAACTTCCTTTTTTTTTTTTTTTTGGTCTGAATGAAATTTTCGTTGAGGAGCTTTAACTAATGTCATGAATATATATTTATGGTCTGATCAATTTCATAATCAACCATTTGATGACAAATTAACTTGGATAAGAAGCAAGGATGTTCATATAAGAGTATATGTACGTGCAATATTATGCTAATCTTTTTTCAATATATATATATATATATATTTTAAATTAGTTTATAACATTAACAAGTTCTTATGTGGGATATATATAGGTACTAATAAGTGATAAGTGAGTTATTATCACATATAATTTACCTATAATATAGTGCTGTTTTAAATGCTGACGGGGTATATATATAAAAGTTCATAACAGTGAAGAAAGTTTTTTTTTTTTTTTTTTATTGAAAATAGTGAAGAAGTTAGTGAAGATGAAAGAATGCAAAGACTGCGTACAACTCAATCAATTATAATGCAATTTACGGACAAAAACGAGTAAAATGCAAACCGAGTAGAGTGTTAGAACGAGCTACCTGCCTTAGAATTTTAACACATGGATAATTACAATAGACAAAATTAAAATTCCGTACGGACTAGATTGATTAATTAGAAATCCACAGTCGAGATTAAGTCTCTTGTAATTGAGAATTAATATGAATTATTTTCTCTGAGATTTTTCTGTTAATTCGATCTTGATAAGTACCAAATAAGCGCAATATTAGTATTTTTATGCAATTTTCCACATCAAACGTACATCTGTTTATTCATGATGGGATATGATTTGGTACTTATGATTTACGTGCAATTATATAAAATACAGAGTTGGTATTAAAAGTATGGCAAAACAAATTATTAGTACACCACGATAATATTTTATGTATATTATATATTTCATATAACGCCCACAGATAGAAGTTTGTGGCAGTACTTAATTAATTTTTAAGGGTTAGAAGATCACAAGTGGAATTAAAGCGGTACATTTACTAAAATTTCTATTGCTATCACCCAGCTAGTACTAACATTGGTACACATCACAAAAAGGATAAATTATTATTATTTTTGACACAGTTCTTAAATATCTGTAGTGATCTTCTTCTTCTTCTTCTTCTTCCTTTTTTTTTTTTTTTTTTTTTTTTTTTTTTTTTTTTTGGGTTCGCTCATGAATGTATTCCCTATTTGATAAAAATTTCACTAGGGGATGTCTTTTTTTTTTTTTTTTTTTTTTTTTAATTATCAAAAAAAAAAAAAAAGAGGGAATAGATTACATCTGAACGATAACTTAAGATGGTTCCTACAAAGTGTAATGCTACAAATACCAACATAATCTCAACTTTGAATACTAAGTCATGTAACGGCTAGTTGTCATCTTTTTAATAGTAAATAATTTTAATTAATGGAGTAATCATAGAAATGAAAAAAATAACAAATCACATATCATATAAGTGATACCCAAAATTTAAAATTAGGATTGATATACCTAACATTTTTCGCTACGAAAATATGCATGCCAACCATAAAACACAGCACACACACATAAATAAATAAATAAATATAGATATATAATTGTAGAATAGTCCCTTTAGTGTACATGTTTATGATTATTGTCTCATTGTTCAGATTTTTGATATGTTGATTACTTTTCATATGATATTAATGTAAGAGAGTAAAAATCCTAAATCCATTAGAGATATGATAATATCCAAAGATGTGATGTGTGTGTGGTGTGTGTGTGTGTTTTTTTTTTTTTTTTTTGTTGGATATTCCTAACACACATATTTATATTCACGTAGGGATTAAGATTGCTTCCAAAAACATAGTTTAAAATGGTTATGATCAACTTTCCATTTCAAAGAAAGAATATTATTTGCTTCTTGACAATTATTAATTATCACTGAGAATGAAAAGCGCTCCGCTAATTTTGCCTGATCATTCTAATGAAAGAGGCATAATTTGAATGTCCAAAGAATTCGCATGTGAAACACGTAGCAAGAAGGTGAAGAAATTTATAACATTAATGAGGTTTTTTCTTTTCTTTTTTTTTTTTTTTTTTGTCCAAGGATAAGGATATATATGCATATAAATTATAATCGCAGTTTGTCTGAGGCAGCATTCTGCAGGCGCCGAAAGACTCCATTATTTGTGTGTTTGGTCACAATTTGACCTCACGAGAGAGTCAGAGTCCAATTATGTAGGCTGGTTTTCATTTTCTTTTTTCCCTTTATATGAATAAGCCATTATACTCGTCGGCTTATGCAATGATAAAAGGTCGTTAGGGACCCCCACTTATGAGCCAACGATACTCTTGTTGGGTTTTGGGCTGAAGAGTTAGAAAGAAATGCCACATATTTTGAAAACCTGTGCTCAATTTTGAACACTTTTAATTTTGACAGTTACACCCTTTTCTCAGCAGTACTGGTCAAACATTAACCTAATTTATTTTATCAATATTATCTTCATTGATCAAAAAAATCTACTAAAATACCACATATAATCTAACAGATATCATCATAACCAACGATGACTAACAATACTGTTAGTTGTTGGTGCTTATCACCGGAATATTTTTCATAATCTATTAGAATAATTTTTGTTTTGGATATATTTTACTTGTTATCCCCAAATTGTGTCATTTGTATCACCATGCCACTTTGAACTTAGAAAGGTACATGCTGTATCTATTGAATTATTATTCTTCCCTAAGTTCACTCCGTGAACTTTGAAACGTGTAATTGTTTAGGGAATAGTACATGCTATACACATGAATAGCGCAGATTCATCTCTGGCTTCGTTCACTAGTGCCAATCGCCAAAGTATTCTGGTATAAAATTTTTTAATCTACCAAAATATGTGTATGTATTTTTTGTTTTCCCGCATAGATGATCGAGTACTTCCAACTATAATAGCCAACGTCGATTATCAGAATATTTTAGTAGAATGTTTTTTGTAAGCTACCGTTTTTTTTTTTTTTTTTTAGCATAGATAGTCAGATGTCTATGGTTCCAGTCATCAGTGTCAGTCATTGGAGTATTCTGATATAATATATATTTTTGTAATCTACCATTACATTTTTTGTTTTCAACATACACCAGTACAAATTGTAGATTTGATGACGGTTATTAACCGTCATCTTAAATTAACATGACGATCAGATAACCATCGTGTAATCCATAATCGGGGAATGTTTTAAGATACCACGACAATTAAAAAACCATCGTAATATTTCATTATTCCATGACAGTTCACACCGTCGTCGAATAGAGAAAAAAGGGCATAAACTTTGTCAAAGTGAGAACTTTACACGACGATTTTTGGATTAAACCATTTTATAAACTCGATATTACACGACGGTTTGAGACGAAAAATGTCATGTAAAAGCAAGTTTACATGACAGTTTTGAACAGAAACTGTCGTGTAAAGTCTAGTTAACATGACAGTTTATGTTGAAAACCGTCGTATATAATATTGAGTTTACACGACGGTTTCAAATAGAAACCGTTGTGTAAACTCATCTTTACACGATGGTTTCTATCATGTAAAGTTCAACATGAATTAACAAAATTTTGCATCTTTTGGCAATTTCCCACGGGTGGCCTAACCCGTGTGTTATCCAATACACGGCCCAAAATAGGATTGACAAAATATTAACTACATTGTATCAAAGCAAAAAACCATCTATTACATTACAAGTTTACATATCATATTTAATTAATTGCATTACAAATTTAGTCCATTTTCCCCTAATCAAATCCATTTCATCACAAGTCTAAAATGCTTTACTTTCAAGTACGTCCAATCCATTCAGCACTATGTCCCTCATAAAACCTAAAATAAAATAATCACATTCGACACTTCCCTCTAAAGGAGGACAAGGATGATTCGAGATTTTTGTTTTATAGCCTCGTCTCTTTTTAATCCCTTCTCCGGCTATAATCTTCCAATCCATTAGGGCCCTATCAAGTTTGCAAAATTCAAAATAATTAAGATGAATATCATTAAGATTAAATCAAAATTTAGCAAATGAAAATGACATACATACTCATTATATTAGTAAAATCGTTATGTTTCTTCTCTCGAAAAGGATCAAAATAAAGGATAGGTCTTCCCATTGGTCAATAACTCCCAAAACCAAATGTCTCCCTCTATTATGTGTCACAAGATAAAGTCGCCCTTTTAGTGCGTTATGCAAAAAGACGACAAGAGCATTGGCTCGCCCTTTTAGGCTAACATCTGGAGTATATGTTCTAACCGGTGAGATTAAGGTTTGAAACACAAACACAAACTTCTCAGCTCACCCCGTTAACGGAATATAGTTCCGCCAAATATTTGCTTAAGAATATCAAAATTGTTACACTGTACAACATATAGAAGATTTTCCAGATAAAATAAATAAAATTTAGAGATATAATGAAATACATAAGGTATACTAATATACAATTTACACTGATTTCTTGAAAATTAATGAACTCATAAATATCATCAAAGTTCAGAAATACAGGTATGTTAGCACCACTGATCATGTATGGTATTGGGACCTCTATCTGGTTACCTTCTTGCATAGAACTAAATGCATAATAAGCCAAAGGCCTTAGCTCAATGTTCAAATTATTAAAGTCAAATGAAGGTCTTTGTTGTTTGTATCTTGTTATACCTCAGTTCGAGAGTTGATTGGTTTTTTTCCTAGCTTTTTTGGGCTTTTGTTTCCCTCAGCTTCTTGGTCAGGAACATGACAAGGCCATCGACTCATCTTGTTTATACTCATGTCGAGCTCGATTAATATTTTTGACCAAGCTACAGACCCATTAATAGCCTCCTCCATAGTTGTTGCCTCGTACGTCAGAATAAGGAGTGCTGTTTTTTTTTTTATTTTGACATAATGATTGACACTCACATATTTCCTTTACCTAGTGGTATCTTATAGACTGTATCAATGGGAAGGCTCTCCATCCATGCCCTTCCAATCATAATAAGCATCTGTCCACCCTGAAGTTTATCGATAATATAAAGCTTACATTCCTAACTCTCGACTGGCATGGTTGGTAGAACAGACACTCCAGGTTATTTTTCTTAGAGAGTGCAATTAGCCTTAAAGCTATTGTGTTGGTCAACGGTTGGCATATTCTCTCAGTAAAACGATGGCTCAACATCTTTCTTTGTACATAGACCACGTGCCATCTCCTTTAATTCTTCAATTTCGTGTCTCATTGAGAGTACTTCAGTATCTCTATTCGAACTTCGCTTTAGGTGAAGTATTTAGACTGCTTTATGAACTTTGATTGATCACGGGTATGTCTTGGGTGTTCGAGTTTGAATAATGCTTGGGTCAATACATCATTTGTGCCAACGGATTCGAAATTACATTGGCTCTCCTGTGTATTATACTCTACCCACGGGAGAATTAAAACACACATTATAAATAAAAGTGTTATAAGTGGCTCTAGTGATGAAGAATTTATTATTAATTAGAAACTTACTATCAACTCGCCAACTTTTTAATATAATGGATTATTCAACTCTCCATCTTTTCTTATCTGTGATTCTAGCCACAACCCATCTATTTTTCTTATTATCCTATCTTCTTAAACAGTATTTATCATCAAGTATACATGAATAATTAAAAATAATAATTTTACGACGATTTATTAGAAACAAAATTTAATGACATACCAATTTTTGGTCAAGCTTTCTAAATCCATCTCGGCCTCCTATTGATGTATATTCACTATTGGCCCTTATTTAGCTTACAATCCAAAAGTTTTTGGAATTATAAGGGTATTCTATATTGAACGAAGTTCACCTAAACATCTTTTTTTATATTAGGGTAGTTGTTAATAACTTTTTGAGCTTGTTCCTTTCTTTTGATAAGAAGTCCTCAACAAAAGTCTTGTAAAAATCATATCAAAAATTCCTTATAGTTTCACCACATGATTTTAAACAAGCACTTCGAAACCAGTCATCCACGGTTAAAGAAGTAGTAGTTTTTTCCAAATTAGGTCTTTCGTTCCATCTAAGTCATGGGATCCCCAATCTTGTACCTATATTGGAACATGCTCTCGAGCGACTTTACCAATCCAACTCATCAAATCATCACCATGCTTCCCTTCCGATTGTCTTTTCTCATCAAACATGACTTCAATTCGTTCACCTCTTTCCTTACCTTTTGGACTCATTTCATTAGAGTTGCCTTTCGTTTACCATTGGCATTGGGATTAAATGGGTTTTTTCTTTATGGTCTTCCCATTTTGCATACTCTAGCTCTATTTTTGTGTCATTTTTTATTGCAACACTCACCTATATTTATTACAACATAAATACATAAAATAAACAAATAATCGGTCCAATTTAAACAAATCAAATTCACATTCACCAAGAACGTTAAAAATCCGAGCATATTACATTAGAAACTAATTCCATATGATTAACCAAACGAAATTTCATTTTGACATTTCATCGAGTATGTGGTGGGCAGAAAAAAAAGCACAAAATATAGTCTATAAAGATATTAAACTGTCAAAAAATTAACAAACCATCCGTCTACATAGAGCAATAATAAAAAAAATTGAACAACAATAACTACACAAATTACACTCCAAGAAAGTTACTAAATAATTGTATGTTTGTATTTTGTTAGAAAACAAGGAATTGAGTAATTTGGAAGTCACCTTGCCTTTCTTTGATGCAAAATAGTCACGACTTTGATAGGAATATTGGATGGTAGTGGCAGTGGCAGTGGAAAATGAGAGAGATGGGAGGGTGGCATTGAGGGCGATGGGAGAATAAGGAAGAGGGGAGGGCGATGGCGACATCATGGGAGAATGAGAGAGAGGGAAGGTGTTGGCGGGGAGGGCGGTGGTGCTATCGGCAGGCGGGTGAAGGAAATAGTGGGTAAGAGATATCTTTAAGTGGCCAAGATAGAGAGAGATGAAAATGAGGAGAAAGAATGAGGAAAGTGGATTTAAGGTAAGGGTTTAGTGCGAATTTTAAATCATAAAATTTCAAATTCTAAGTTTATTTTCAGAAGATTGCATGACAGTTTCGGCCGAAACCGTCATGTAATCCTTCCTTTTTGTCAAGATAGGTCGATGGTTTTCACTAAAAACTGTCATTGCATTTACATGATTATATGATGGTTTCTGACTGAAACATTCGTGTAATCCTTATGTACATACATGATTACACGACGGTTTCAGCCAGAAACCATCGTGTAAAACAGTCGTGTAATCCTTATGCACATACATGATTACACGACGATTTAAACTAGTAACCATCGCATAATCCTTATTTATTTTGTGCACATACGACAATGGTTTTCAGTGAAAACCGTCATCGTAGTATGGATTACACAACGATTTCAAAAGAAACCGTCGTGTAATCTCAAGACACTTTTTTCATTCTCCTTTTTTTTTCTGTCATCCCACGACCTATTACCTCATGTGTTATTTAAACAGTGACCCAGACTGCTATAGTATTGATCCTGTTCAACATTAATATTCAATATATATCAAGCAACATTACAAAATAAACTCTAATACATGGTGAATTAAAATAATATAATAATCAAAAGGAGTCAATTAATAGAAATGATATACAAATGACAAAATATTCAAGTTTTACTCTATTTTTTCTTTGCTTTCTTAACACGTATCCACTCAATATCGGGTCAAGCAAGTGAGAAACATCAGTATCGAAATTATCAATCTCCTCAACCGGTGGCAATCTCTATATGAATGATGGAATGTCGGTGTAATATTCCTCATCTTCTTGACCATCAAGAATCATTCTTTGCTTCATCGGCACAACTAAGGATAACTCTAAATTGTTGGGATTCGTTGTATAAAATACTTAGATTGCTTGTGATGTCATAATGAACGGATCATTTTTATATCTCAATCGTATAAAGTCCACCTCTGTGATGCCATCACTGTCAATATTGACATAATTATTTCGATCCACTTGTACTTAAAGAGTACTGCTTGTAATCCATAGTAATCAAGTTCCCAAATGTTTTTAATGAAATCGAAGTGGTTCATGGTTTCATATACTGGATTCTTATCCTTTACGGATGAAATATTCATAGTCTCGGCATGGATACTCACACCATTATTTTGAACGGGATACTTCTCATCTCTTTCGTGAGTGTAGAATGTATAACCATTGACAAATCATGATATATACCATATAACTATCATCGACAGACCTCTAGCTAGGCTCATTAAGTCTTGCGAAATGCCGACCTTCTTAAAGACATGTCTTAAAAGGAAAGACTCTAAAGTCATTTCTCATAAAGTACTCATACTAGTTTAGTAGTACTAAAATATTGAAAACACAACTATAAATATAATCGATACAAATAATTTAAGAAGTTTAAATATATAAATTAAATTCGTGGTGGTATCCCACTCCCTTTCTTTATCACCTCTGCACAGCTTCACTAGTCCATAAAATATCTAAGTGGCGGGCTACTTTCCTGCATTACCTACAACATGAACACACATATAAGCTTTCACTCAGCAAGTACAATCTATATCTCACAAAAATATTTTCATAGATCATATCATCATATGTAATAACATGAATGTTCAAAAATACATATGATCTATGTGTGTTCAATTATGTTTTATTATATATATATATATATATATATATCTTATATACTTAAGGGTCTCTATGTTATACTCATATACGTGCAACCATTTGGGTGTTGGGGGAGCGACCCTTCAACAACCGCCAATGTCATAACTCATAATTTTCGTTCTTATCATATCCTTACTAATTGAAGGTTGGTACGACACTTAATCATAATTTTTGTTAGCCTCATTCTTATTAATGGTGATAATGTGTAGATTTACATATTATTATGTATCTATCATTATAGCATAAATATCTGTGAGGCATATTGATCATGTTAGTACAAGAGAAATTATGCACGTCAAATGCTTAATCAAAATAATATATATAACACATATTTTCATCACATTATCAAGTCAATCATAGCATAGCAAACATAGAACATCAACAAGGAAAACATTTGTTCCATGCTATAGGTAAGGTTTGTTACTTACCTGTTTTACGTGCTTAAACTTCCGAAATAATACTCCATACTACGTAAATTTGATGAATTGTCCTGATTTACCAATACCTCGATATTAGAATGAATCATGGTTATATATATTTTTTATTATTAATTTTTTTACTAATTAAGATGAGCTTAATTTACTTGCATCATAATTAACCTTAATAATTAATTTATGTTAATTATTAATGTTAAAAATTTTCTATTAATTATTATTGAATTAATTTAACTGATTAATTAATTAATTAATTAATTAATAGTTAGTATTTATTTTGATAATTATAATAACTTACATAATTTTAGTTGAAATAATAATTATATCATTAATAAATAATTATGTTACTTAAATGTTCTTTTTCAATTAATAATGATCAATTATTCATTTCTTATATTAATAATTAGATTATACTAATAATTAATATTTAATTAATCTCTGATTAATCACTCATAATATAGTAATAAATTTCTCAATAATTAATTATTATAAGTCTCTAATTAATTAAATATTTTAATTATGTGGTTACTCAACATAATACTCTTACTTACACAATTAATAATCATTTATTAGTTCTTAGAAGTAATTAATTAATTACTAATTAACATTCTAACATAAATATATTTTGTTATATATTTATTAGTTTATTAAACTATTTCATAATTAATTAATTAATATTCACTACCTTAGTGACAATGAGTCACCTAAGTGTTTACTCCTAAGTGGGTTGTCTTCCATTTAGTATTAGGCTTATAAGGCACAATTTCATTGATCATAGTCATTAAGTTAGGCTGAGGTAATCTCTTGATATATTTCTAGTAATCCTCTAGTTTACTTTGTCATGACCCATCTAAAACTTATGACTTGGACTAGTTATGTTACATATGCATGATCGCGAAATTAGCTTATGAAGTTTTTACCTATGATAGTGAAATTGAACACCTATTTTAAATTTAGAGAGAAGAGTCAAATAGCATAAAACTATTCATGAGTTTAAAATTATAGCATAATTGAAAATATACACTCAGTAGCATAATTAGGAAACTAACAAACAAAATTCCAAATTGCCCATAACTATCTATCTCTCTCCGAGTATCTCTCTTCTATCTCTCCTCTGGTCATCTGTCGCTTCTCCTCGTCACCAGAGATCACAATAGCGACAGTGCAGGATCGGATAGCACTATATCGAGATCGCACCGACGTTGCGATGTTTAGCATCATGTTGTCAAGATTCTGATTACGACCGGAGAAGGCAATAGCGACGAGAACTGGGTGAGGTCGCTCCTTGTTCGGTGAGTCTCCATGAAGATCATGATCGGTCAAACTTCCCACAACTGACGATGGCTAATCATCTCACCTAACTTCTCCGTTGAACATTGGTTACGCCCAAATGTGTACAAAACAAGCGGTCGATTGTAGCACAATTAGGACGGTCGATCCACGAGGAGGTGATAAAAACAACAAGAAAAAATTAGCGGAACAAAAGCGTTAGAGGAAAAGTATCAAAGAAAGAAGGAAAAGAAATATTTTTGTGATTTTAAAATAATTTTTAAAACACCGTAATTTAGAAATGAAGAAATTCAATAATTAAAAGGTGGTAAAGCATCGAGAATCCCCTATATGTTTCATGTACTAATTGGATTTTGATTCATAAATAACTCAATTGAAAGTTTCACATCCCAAACAATCAATCGGAAAATAAAGATTTGAAAAACTTGTGAATTAATAATTATTTGAGTGAATAAATTCTTATGTGAAGAACTAATAAAAATTATCTTATAAGAAATCCCAAAAGCGACAATATACCATAAGCAATATTGCAGTAAAAGACTACTTATAAAATAACGCTATCAATATATTTTATCATGCAACAATTCACATAAAAAGAGCTTGACTAGATTTATATAAGAGCTGACAATAAAATATATTGAAATGAGAAAGAAATAGGATAAAAGAGAAATTATTCACTCTAATGTATCAACTTTAGAAACCATTGGAGAATCAAAACCCAAATAAATTCACTACACATCTAGGATCATCTCTAGCCTCACCAAAGAACTCTAGCCTAGTTTGCAATTCATCTCACAAAGTTCTAACAAGAAAATATGAGATGAAAAATAAAACAATACTAAAAACTTAGCTAAAAATGAATGGAAAAACTCCCCTTCGTCCTCTTGAGGAGCCCTCATTATATAGGCTCAAATCCAACATGCTGGGGCGGATTTTTGGCCAACAAATCCGCTACCCAGGTTGGTAATCAGCCGGTTACTCGTGGGACACCAGCTGGATGAAATGAATCTGGCCTGAAATGGTGCCGTGGCTTGGCTAAGAATCTGGCCCGAATTTGCGTGCATATGGAGGAGCAGGTGGGCTAGAAGCTTGGCTGATAATTCGGCCCGAAATTCGCGCGGGCTGGAATCGCGGGCCTGTGTTGGCTGGGCGTTGGGCGCGCGCGGAGCGCTGGGCGCGCGCGGTGAAGCAGCTGGGCGCGTTGGGCGCGGCGGTGAGCAGCTGGGCGCTGGGCGCGCGCTGGCAGCTGGGCGCGTTGGGCGCGCGCGGTGAAGCAGCTGGGCGCGCGGTTAGAGCTTGGGCGCGATTCTCGCAGGCCTGGGTTTTCGGCTGAAGTTGGCTGAGGATTTGGGCCGAGATTCTCGAGCTGAAGTTGGAGCAACTGAAGCTGGGATTGTGGGCTGATCTCTCGGGCTCGAATCACGGGCTGAAGTTGGAGCAACTGAAGCTGGGATTGTGGGGAAGCAGCTGCGCGCACGTGGAGGAGAGCTGCAGGGCGTGTGCTGTTCCTGCGGAGAAAAGAAAAGAAATAGGAAGAATCAAAATAATTAAAATAATAAATATTTCTAAAGTAAAATATTATGAATTAATATTACGAAAATCCTTATTTAAAATGTAATTTATTTAATAAATTATATAAATAAAAATGTATTTTTGTGCATT
>CM046371.1:13089448-13154042 GCA_025413025.1 Ficus hispida | reverse complement strand
AAAATATTCAAGAAAATATTACCCGGGGAGGAAAAAGGGGAAAAAATTACATATTTAAAAATCAACAGAGAAATTATCCTCAATGTTCCTCTCCATACGTCCATTTGTCCATTCTCTCAACACAGTCATCCCAATCTGCAGAAACCATTCAGAAAAAATAAACAAAAAGAAAAAATGGGAAACAATACCGAAATCAAAAAAACCCAAAGAAAAAATTTCAACATACCCAATATTTTCTTTACATTTTTTACTCTACCTTTGGTTTCAAATATGATAAAAACATATCAGAGAAAACTCATAATAAAAAAAGCAAAAAATGTTTCAAGAGTAGAAAAACAAACTGAAATATGATAAAAATTGGAAAAAAACGAAACAGAAGCAATAATGAAACAAAAAACCTAAATTCTGAAAACATAAAATACAATCATCCACAGCTAGCATGCATGTTGCCTTAATATGATATCCAAGACTCTTAACACCTCTTGGGAGAATATATTTACAGTAACTTTGAGAATTTAGTTGTTTTTTTTTTATTTAAATTTACATTATGATATCTGTATTATATATATCAGAATAGATATATATTTATATTTACAGATACAAAAAGTTTTGAAATAGGCAAAAAACAACATACTCAAGACTAAAACCAACACTTGCGCCACAAAAAATGTACCGAACACAAAAAAGGGGGAAAAAAAACAGAACGGTGCAAAAAAAAAAAAAAGGGTTCCGAGAGAGAAAAATTAATAAGCCGAAAAAAAATTTACACTCCCACCATAAATACTGTACGGATATGGGGGAAAAAAGGGGGAGGGGGGAGGGAGAACCCTCAATAAAAAAATTAGGGTTCCCAAACCAAAACCCCAAAATTCTGAGGGAAAAAAAATCGTAACAAAAACAACGTTCAAGGATAAAACAACACAATAAGGATGAGCATCCATATTTTCAACATAAAAAACATCTGGCCGTACAAAAAATAATGCAACATTCAAAAATTAGGCTTCGGAGATAGGGGAACAAAAAATCAAGAATCAAAAGTGAACATTACAAAATAATGAAATAAACAAAACCCAGTAGAAAAAATAACTCAAAAGTTTTCGGAACAAAAATAATTTCCAAAAAAAAAAATTCCAAGAACAATCAACAAAGACCGAACTTCGAAATCTTGAGAGAACAAACACAACCAAACGAAAAAAACCATGAACAATACAAACCCAACCAACAAACATAGAATGATCGGCCATCAGTGCAAAAGGAGCCCAAAATGGAGGGTTTGGACGTCAAAAATCCAAGGAAGAAAAACACAAAGAGAAGCAGAGCAGTGGAGAGAGAGAGAAGGAAAATATAAAATACACAAACACAAAATCAAGGAGGAGAATCGGTAGTGAAAGGTAGAAGAGAAAGGGAGAAATAGGGTTTGAGAGCAAAAGTTTCAAGAATATGAGAGAGAGAGAAGAGAGAGAACGGCAGAGAGAGAATGGGGAACGAAAAAAAATAAAGAGAGAAAGGGCAAGAGATAATGGGCGGCAGCAGGAAGAAGAAAGGGAAAATAAGGGTTTGGAGGGCAAATAATTGAATTTAATTCAAAATTTTTTAAAACTCCCGCCTTAATACCTACCACGACGGTTATTTGGGAAAACCGTCGTGATATGTGAACATACCACGACGGTTTTCCTCAAAAACCGTCGTGGTAGGGTCCAAAAATTAAAAAACAAAGTTTTATACCCTACCACGACGGTCGACAAAAACCGTCGTGGAAGCTCAACCGTCGTGGAAGCATGAAGCAACAAAAAAAAGTACAGGAAAAACAACAAAAATTAAAACAAACCAAAGCAGCAAAAGTAAATAAAAAATTTAAAAAAAAAAAAAAAAAAAAAAAAAAAAAAAAAAAAAAAAAAACACTGTCCAGTGAACAGTAAAAAGGCAACCCTCCTTTAGTATATTAAGTAATTTTATTTCTATAATTAGTATAATTTGATTGTAAAGAGAGAGAGAGAGACACCAAGAAGATTCAAAAGAGAAAGAAAAGAGAGAGAGAGAGAGAGAGACGTGCGCAGAAAAGAGAGAGAGAGAGGGGAAAAAAAAGGTAGAAAGAGAAAGAGAAAAAGACAAAGAAACCGACAATCACACTGCTCTGGACTGTTCGGCACTGTAGTTGCAACGTCGAAAACAAGAAAAAAGGGGAAAAAGTACTGTTCAAAACTGTAGAAAGAACAGTAATTTTCCCCTTTCCTTTAGTATATAGTAATAATAAGTAATTTTATTTCTATAATAGTATAATTTGATTATAAAGAGAGAGAGAGACACCAAGAAGATTCAAAAGAGAAAGAAAAGAGAGAGAGAGAGAGACGTGCGCAGAAAAGAGAGAGAGAAAGGGAAAAAAAAGGTAGAAAGAAAAGAGAAAAAGACAAAGAAACCGGCAATCACACTGTTCTAGACTGTTGGCACTATAGCTGCAACGCCGAAAACAAAAAAAAAAAGGGAAAAAGTACTGAACATACCACGACGGTTTTACCCAAAAACCGTCGTGGTAGGGTCCAAAAATTAAATAAAAAAATTTATACCGTACCACGACGGTCGACAAAAACCGTCGT
The DNA here is from genome assembly GCA_025413025.1 of Ficus hispida. Taxonomy (NCBI): domain Eukaryota; kingdom Viridiplantae; phylum Streptophyta; class Magnoliopsida; order Rosales; family Moraceae; genus Ficus; species Ficus hispida. Next base: position 13,151,448 of record CM046371.1, on the reverse strand, counting down.
GGAAGCCATGAACATACCACGACGGTTTTCCCAAATAACCGTCGTGGTAGGGTCCAAAAATTAAAAAAAAAAATTTTATACCCTACCACGACGGTCGACAAAAACCCTCGTGGAAGCTTGACCGTCGTGGAAGGATGAAGCAACAAAAAAAAGTACAGGAACATACCACGACGGTTTTCCCCAAAAACCGTCGTGGTAGGGTCCAAAAATTAAAAAAAAAAATTTTGGACCCTACCACGATGGTTGACAAAAACCGTCGTGGAAGCTCAACCGTCGTGGAAGCATGAACATACCACGACGGTTTTCCCAAATAACCGTCGTCGTAGGGTCCAAAATTAAAAAAAAAAAAAATTTATACCCTACCACGACGGTCGACAAAAACCCTCGTGGAAGCTCAACCGTCGTGGAAGCATGAAGCAACAAAAAAAAGTACAGGAACATACCACGACGGTTTTCCCCAAAAACCGTCGTGGTAGGGTCCAAAAATTAAAAAAAAAAAAAATTTGGACCCTACCACGATGGTTGACAAAAACCGTCGTGGAAGCATGAAGCAATAAAAAAAAGTACAGGAAAAGCAACAAAATTAAAACAAAGCAAAGCAGCAAAAGTAAATAAAAAATAAAAAAAATAAAAAAAAAAAAAAAAAAAACCGTAGCAAAGCAGCAAAAGGAAAAAAAACACTGTCCAGTAAACAGTAAAAAGGCAACCCTCCTTTAGTATATTAAATAATTTTATTTCTATAATTAGTATAATTTGATTGTAAAGAGAGAGAGAGAGACACCAAGAAGATTCAAAAGAGAAAGAAAAGAGAGAGAGAGAGAGACTGCGCAGAAAAGAGAGAGAGAGAGAGGGAAAAAAAAGGTAGAAAGAGAAAGAGAAAAAGACAAAGAAACCGGCAATCACACTGTTCTGGACTGTTCGGCACTGTAGTTGCAACGTCGAAAACAAGAAAAAAGGGGAAAAAGTATTGGTCAAAACTGTAGAAAGAACAGTAATTTTCCCCTTTCCTTTAGTATATAGTAATATTAAGTACTTTTATTTTTATAATTAGTATAATTTGATTGTAAAGAGAGAGAGAGAGACACCAAGAAGATTCAAAAGAGAAAGAAAAGAGAGAGAGAGAGACGTGCGCAGAAAAGAGAGAGAGAGGGAAAAAAAGGTAGAAAGAGAAAGAGAAAATGACAAAGAAACCGGCAATCACACTGTTCTAGACTGTTCGACACTGTAGCTGCAACGCCGAAAACAAAAAAAAAAGGGAAAAAGTACTGAACATACCACGACGGTTTTACCCAAAAACCGTCGTGGTAGGGTCTAAAAATTAAATAAAAAAAAAATTTATACCCTACCACGACGGTCTACAAAAACCGTCGTGGAAGCTCAACCGTCGTGGAAGCATGAATATACCACGACGGTTTTTCCAAATAACCGTCGTGGTAGGGTCCAAAAAAAAAAAAAAAAATTTATACCCTACCACAACGGTCGACAAAAACCCTCGTGGAAGCTCAACCGCCGTGGAAGCATGAAGCAACAAAAGAAAGTACAGGAACATACCACGACGGTTTTCCCCAAAAACCGTCGTGGTAGGGTCCAAAAATAAAAAAAAAAAATTTTGGACCCTACCACGATGGTTGACAAAAACCGTCGTGGAAGCTCAACCGTCGTGGAAGCATGAAGCAATAAAAAAAAGTACAGGAAAAGCAACAAAAATTAAAACAAAGCAGCAAAGTAAAAGTTAAAAAAAAAAAAAAAAAAAAAAAAAAAAAAAACCGTAGCAAAGCAGCAAAAGGAAAAAAAACATTGTCCAGTGAACAGTAAAAAGGCAACCCTCCTTTAGTATATTACGTAATTTTATTTCTATAATTAGTATAATTTGATTGTAAAGAGAGAGAGAGACACCAAGAAGATTCAAAAGAGAAAGAAAAGAGAGAGAGAGAGAGAGACGTGCGCAGAAAAGATAGAGAGAAAGGGAAAAAAAGGTAGAAAGAGAAAGAGAAAAAGACAAAGAAACCGGCAATCACACTGTTCTGGACTGTTCGGCACTGTAGCTGCAATGCCGAAAACAAAAAAAAAAAAAAAAAAAAAAGGGGAAAAAGTACTGTTCAAAACTGTAGAAAGAACAGTAATTTTCCCCTTTCCTTTAGTATATAGTAATAATATCACATTTTACAAATATTATCTCAAACAAAAAATAAAATAAATATCAGAATTTTTAAGAAATACCGGATTTGCATATAAAATTATGTGTAATATTGCCAATAAAAAGTTATTGTTTCAAATTGAAAATAAAATAAATACCACATTACTAGAAAATATTAGATTTATTAGAAAATATCGGATTACAAATAAAATTGTGCTTAATATTGATAAAACTATATAGAAAATATCAAATTTATTAAAAAATACTGGATTTATAAGAAAATATCATATTTTAAATATGGTATTTTCAAGTAAATCTAATATTTTCTTCATGATAAGTAACTGATTTATTTGAAGATATTAAATTTTTTAGATAGTTAAAAGTCTAAGTAACATGTAAATATTATATTTATAAGAAAATACCAAATATACAAGAAAATACTAGATTTTTTTGAGGAAGTAAATACGGCATTTCAAGTAAATCTAATATTTTTTTTGTGACAACTAACTGATTTATTTAAAAATATATAAATTTACTAGATAGTTAAAAATATAAGTAACACAAATATACTAGGTTTTTTGATGAAGTAAATATGATATTTTCAAGTGAATCCAATATATTCTTCGTGATAAATAACTAATTTATATGAAAATATTAAATTTACTAGATAATTAAAAGTCTAAGTAACACGTATATACTATTTTTACAAAAAAAATACTGGATTTTTTTGGGAAGTAAATAAGATATTTTCAAGTAAATTCAATATTTTCTTCATGATAAATAACTGATTTATCTGAATAAGTTAAATTTATATCGGGGTTATACTTCATCTTCCAATCATATTTATCCACGCTGGAAATAAGAGCACTTGATATTCACTAACTGCCAACCGTGCGCTTGAAAGATGACGCTCACGAAACCAAATTTAATAGACATCTTTGTTATTATCAGTTGACAATTGCATGCTCAGCACTTAACGTTCGTTACTCGTCTCCAGAATATACTTCACACATCCATGGCGAACACCTTGACCCATGGAAACTGAAGAATTAAGCCAAGTGTGAAAATCATGCTCGCCACTTGATGTTGTACGCCCCAAATTTTTCTGAAATTTCCTATTAATTCAGGCACGGCTATCACCCCTACCAAAATGAGAACATCGTTACACGAGTTAGTAACCGCCAACCACTAACCTTTGCCACATCAAGACCTTCCTATGACTTACTGAGAGGGGATCATAACCGTCACACTAGTTTTATAAATAGAGGAGGACCACCCTTCAGAAGATGAGATGAAGGTTTTTTCATATTCTTACTGTTACTCTGCTAAAATTTCTAGAGATTTACTGCACTCGAAGCACTCTTTGTAACTCAACTGACGAAAGATAGAGAGAAGATCCAGACATAGAGGACGTAGCTATATTCAAGGCCAAACTCTATATATTATTGGTTTGATTTCTTTACGGTCCCAATTTCACGATTCGTTCTTATTTCTAAGTGTTTAACTTGATTTTGTAACGATCATAGATTCTCAAGTCTACAATTTACTAGATAGTTAAAAATCTAAGTAACACATAACTACTAGATCTACATAATATATATATATATATATATATAATAGTTTTTTTTTTATTAAATCCATGATATATTTACACATGAAAACATCAGCATTATATCTATATAGGACAACAAGCCACTACATGTAATAAGAAATAATAAGAATACAAGAAAGAACCTGAAATTGAAGTGTTGATCTTAACATCTTGCCATTATTCAAGTTTCACATCTTGAAGCTTCAAGTCTAATAGATCACTTGTAAAAATGAAAAAAAAAATATATATATATATATATATTATACATCAAAATATCATTTTCTTTTCTTAAATATAGGTTTAGCTCAACGATCTTTCGTGGTGGCAAACTCATCTATAATTGATTAACTACTAAATTTTACAGCAATTTCCTTCTCAATGTAGACAATCAAGCAGTGATCATTCAAAATATTATCTTCCATCTTATTTAGAGTTTTGTCTTAATCATAGAAAAATCACAATTAAATTTAAAAAAGAAGAAGAAGAAGAAGAAGAAGAGAATTAGAACAAGCGAGAAAAAGAAATACAAACCTAAAGAGGAAACGAGAAATTGAAGAAGAACGAATTAATAGATCAAGATGAGACGAAATCAAGTGCTATAAACCGAAGAAAAAAAAATAAAAAATCACACCTTTAACAACATAGCAAATTTCTAAATGTGTCTGCGAATGGTAGTATGGGAAAGTGAAGAGTTGACTTCCTTTGGAAACTTTTATGGCATGTTTACTTACACCTAATTGGAGTGAGTATGAATCGGAGTGAATAGGATTCGGAGTGGGCTGAATTCGGAATCAGGACTTGGAGTCAGAATATGCTGTTTACTTAGGTTCCAGGAATCGGAGTTGGAATCACTGTCAATCCCATTCATGCATTTACTTAGAACAAGAATCGGAGTTAGTTGTTATAAATTTACTTGTATACCCATTTATTTATTGTATTTTCAAAAATTAAAAAAAATGATTATTTTTTTATTTATTATCATACGATTAATCAAAAGTAAAATAATCATTATGATATTAAGGCAATAAAAATTAAATTGTGTAATTTTTTATTTAAAAAAAGTTAAAAAGAGTAAAAATAATAATTAAAATAATTAAAGTATAAAAAATATAAAAATAGAAACATAATAATATGTTATGATAAAAAAAAGTTCTTTATTTACTCTAACAATATTAATTGTAATTAAGATAGTTATATAATATTAAGTTAATAAAAATATATTATATTTAGTTAATAAAAATAATTAATATAGGTTGTTATTATTTTTTAATACAATTTTTTGCAAATGAACTAAGAATAAAATGGTAATTTAATGTTAATAGTATGAATGAGAGTCACAAGCTAGTAATCCGGAAGGGGCATGGGATTACCAATCCCAAATTGATGTGGGACCCACCATTCTCACTCCCATTCCAAAAAAAAAAAAAAGAGTAAGTAAACAAGGTATTGACTTTCATTCTCCACTCTCATTTCCTACTCCTGATAAGTAAACATGTCATTACTTAGTATAACAGGTCAGTCTTTTAAAACACTGAGCTATTAAAATTGTAGTTCATATTTAGATTTTAGGTCAAGCCACTAGGTCCAACTAATGTTTATGAATTTAATAAAACTAATTTATTTTTAAAATTCAAATTATTTATCCAATAAAATGTAAAGAACTCTTAATTTAAGGGGAGACAATACTAATTTATATACATATCTATTTTTTTTAAAATTAAAAAAAAAAACTCATTATATATATAAAAAAAAAAAAGGGTTGGCGGGTCCGTCATTGCCGAATAGTACCCATGTTTGCTAATGTAGATTATCTAGAGTTTGCTGTTGTAGCTGCATGCATGCCTGGGTAGCTTTTGGGTTGTTTTAGTGGAAATTGTTGGAAGAACCCTTATAGTGCAAATGTTTAGAACTTTTACCCCGTTTAAAACTGGTAGGGATTTTTGTCTTGTTTATCAATTTTTTTTTTTTATTTTGACCAGACCCTCAAACCCAATTTACAACCTTCACCCACAATCCCACCTTATTTCTCGCTCTTCTTCCGTCTCTTTCTGCTCTTTCTTCCTCCGCCACTCGCTCTTTCCACCCTCCACCCCCTCTCTTTCCTACTTCTGCCCTCTTCTCTCTCCTCTCTCCCTTCTCCACCTCTCTCTTCTCTCCTCTTGGCCATCACCGTCACTAGGTCACCGGCGACCTCCTCTATTGAGATTGCACATCTGGTCGTCATGAGATCCACGATCTACGCCGTCGCTGTTCTTCGTCCGCTAATGTCACTGCTGCGATCGCACCCTTACAAAGCCGCTACGTACCATGCCACGATCTTGCCCTTGAGAATGCTATTGCCGTGCCACAATCTCGACCTGTCTCCACTTCTCTCTCACTCTCTCTCCTTCCTGACGTGATGGTCTGCCATGGTTCGGCCATCAGAGCTCAGCCGTTAACGATGAGGGTTGGCTATCGAAGCTAAGCCTGAGCTTCGGGCTTTTTAATTTTGGGCTTAGTTTTTTTTTTTTTTTTTTAATAAAAGAAAAAAAATACTTGTTGTTTCTTAGATAAATATGATTTTTAATTAGATATGATTTTTCACGTATTTTTCAATGAATCATATGATGAAATAATAAATTAACCTGGTAAATTATAATAATTAATAATATAAACAAATATTCCAGAATAACAAAAACAAAAAAATAAAAAAAATTTGTGGAAGAATACCAAAAAGTATTCATCAGAATACCAAACATATTTTTGTAGATTACCAAAATGTATTATAATAGAGTACTTTTTATATTCTACCATAATATTATCTGATGACCAGACAATCAGGAACTGTCAAATAATACTTTTGGTATTCTATAAAATTATGGTAAATTACCATATGATAATCTAATATAATACCGTTTTGGTTTATTGGGATTCTTTTCAAAAGATACGTTAGGTTAACTTTTGACTTGTCTTGAAAAAGGAAAAATTCTAGACTCATTAAAAATGAGACATTATTATAAAAATGTGCGCTTTTTTAGGGCATTTCTCAAAATTCCCCAGTGTTGAATCATATTTTTTGCCAAGCATCTTCAAATATTTAATAGCCCATCTGAATTAGGCCTGTTTTAGACTGTGGCCCATTATAAGTATGGCTGAAAAACTGTACAGAGCCTCAAAATAGAAAGTTGTGAGCCTCGTAAAACTCCTAGGTGTTACTCATATGCACGAATGAAAATGTCCACAACATTATTGTCATTTCTATGATATTTTAAAACCTCAGTATGGATAAGGTTGAGAACGACATTTTTTTTTTTTTTTTGTGGTGTCATCAAATGTCCACAATCTCAAAAAACATATTCGTAATATCGATGAATATATTAGCATTTTTTTGTATATGTCCACATATAGAATCCAAAAACTCAAATACATATATTTTGCAAAACATAAAATTTTGTAACAATTTTTTTGTAATTAATGTTATGACATTTTGTTCAGTTAGAGTAAAAATTACAAGTTTCTCTGTCAATATCCTTTTTTTTTTTTTCAGATTATCTAGTAACATCGATATTTTCATAGATATTGTCTAAAAATTAAAACCTCAATAATTCCATCAACATCAATATTATTATAAAGTTAAGAGACGTAAGGCGTCACTCCCGGGCCATCAGAGGTTAAGCTTTGAGGCCCTAAAACAACCACCTCTCTGATCCACACAGTAAGATGTGAGCTAGGCGCTTTCAAAAACCAAGGACTGAAAATAAATAGAACAGAAATAATTGGATCTCATAAATAAATTAAAAGTAATCGTGAATTTCCATAGTATTTCATAAATATGGATATTCTGAAAATGAACTTATATAAATATAGTCCAAAAGTCTATTACCGTAAATCAGAGTGGTGTCAGTCGGGTTACCAAGATATAGTCTATATATCCCCATCTCTAATCCAACCATCATGCACATAATAATTTATAACATTTCTAAATGATTAAAATTCATTTAAATCCTGTAAATCCCTTTAGGAAAGTATTGATATTTCCAACTCTCAACTTATCAAACCACAGTTTTATTCACAAATCACGTTTCGCAATAAAATCCCTTTTTCCAATAAACAATTGAAAACGCAAAGATTCCAAAACAATTATCAAATCTTTCAAGATTCACACTTTCTCAACTCATGATTTTTTTTTCTATTTTTTTTTTTATAAATTATAAATGCCAATACCTAATTTTTAGCCAAAAGAGTTTAAAGTAGGCTGTTAAGGAGAAGGATATCCATTACTACCTCACGGTTAATAATCTATTCAGTTTTACTCCAAACATCAATATTATCTGCTTGTTGCATTTGTCACCCGTTAAATATCAGCTAACGCATTTTAGTCTCCAAATTAGAGTCACCATAACAATAAATCATGATTAAGCAGATTGATAATTTGTTTGTGTGCCATGAAAATGATTAAGATTCACACAATTTTAAATATGTCTCTTGAACAAGAGAATATCGGTTTAGAAACGTAAAGACATCAATCATTTAACCGGTGATGATCACTGATCATATAAATCATAATTTAATATTTCAATCATTTAATATTTATTATAGCTTTTAATACTGATTAATAAGATTAGTTTTGGTATTTAAAAGAAAAAAAAAACTATTTAAGAATGTATTTGCTGATTGATTTTACAAACATAGGGGTGTCTTAGACTAGACATTTGTACAATTACTGAAAGGAAGAAAAATAGTATTTTGACTAAATACAAAGGATGTTTTGCTATTCATATTTTAAAAAAGAGTAAATTGCTCGTTTGATATCTAACATTTTATGAAGTTACGATTTAGTTTCTAATCTAATTTTTTCATAGCTAAAACACCTTAAACTCTTTAAATTGGTGCAAGTTAATAAATGAGTAGAATAAAGTTGTTTCTTTTGGTTTTTGAAGAAAATTTTAGTAGACAAAAGTATAAAATTCATCAATCCATGTCTCGAAATTAAGCCGATATATCTCGATATTTTGCCTAAATTGCATAGGTTTTTACCCATAACGATATTTGAATCGATATCTACCGATATTTTGAAAGGAACGATTTTGCACCTTAAAATATATTGATATTCTCCGAAATGAAATTTCAATAGATATCTCTGAAATATTGGTGATGTTTGTGTCCACTGACCAGGATTTTATCAATTTTATGGCTTTTTGTTTTAACAAAATCTAACCATCAGAAGCAGTGATAGATTTACTTTAAAACGAATAGGGGGCTAGCCCCCACCCAAAAAATTCTCTCTCAATCCTACCCCCAAAAATTTTATATTTTTCTATTTTATCTCATTAAAAATAAAAATAAAAATTCTCACATAACATCTATTATTCTATCCAAAAATTTTAAGATTTTTCTACATTATCCCCATTAATAATTAAAAATTATCCCAATAATATTTTATCGTTTGATTTTTATATTTAATGTTTATTTTTTGTTTAAAAAAATAAAAATAAAAATAAAAAAAAAAACTTGACAGACGTTTACATTGAAATATATTTTTGACTCCATCTCTATTAGAAGTATCAACTATCGATAGGACCTATAGTAAAAGAGCTCTTAAAACTCATGGGAAGTGGAAGAAGCAACTGAGCAACTACCCACAATGAAATGCATATAGCTAGCCCAAGGCTAGAGTTATAGGGGGGCCATGCCCTATCTTCCGTAGCCCTGTTTTTTGTGGGTTAATTCAACCCCGATCTCAACCAACAATCTTGATGAACAAAACCTTTAGTGTACGAGTGGCCCCATCGTCCACTATCACTATGTTAGCCAACCCGACGAATTTGCACTAATATCCAAGAGCACCCAATTATGGGCCATGCCCCAATATTCAACATGGTCCTCCCACTATTGTTTACCGATCTTATGCAAACTCAGAGGAAAAAAAAAATGGCAATCAAAAAAAAAAAAAAAAAGAAGAGTAAATTACTCATTAGTTTTTAAATTTTTAAGTTTATACAATTTTAATCCCTGGTCTTCTTTTTGTAGATGAAATGTCCCTAAATCATTAAAATATTATTACAGTAGTATATTCGTCAATTTTTGAATGAAATCCATTAATAATTTAGTCATAAAATAATATTAACTAACATATTCTATAAAAAATAATAATAATAATTGAAATGACTATTATAACAACGTTTTTCAGTAGTTTAGGGTCTTTTTTTCGTAGATGGAATGCCCTAAAATATTAAAAAGTTGCTACAATAGTCTTTCACATTAATTATTGGATAAAATCCATTAATAATTTAGTAAAAAAAATGATACTAACTAACGGATTTTATTCAAAACTTAACAGAAACAATTATTTTAGCAATGATTTAAATAATTTAGAGTCATTCTAGTTATTAAAAAAAAAAAAAAAGAACATGGACTAAAAATTACACACACTAAAAAATTCATCGATGAACTTAATAATTTATCCTAAAAATAAAAAAGGAAAATAGTTGTTTTAAAAAAACGCGAATGTGTTCAATTTCCTCCCCAAGTTCTTAACGTGGATGTTTTATGAGACGAATACTGATAGGCAAATAAGTGCCTTTGTGATTGATTTTACATTTGTCCTCTATCACTTGGAGAAACTTTCAGCCATACATTTCAATCATATCTCCATTTCTCTCTCTCTCTCTCTCTCTCTCTCTCTTTTTGGGTTAATTGTTTGCCCATAAATCCCCTAGTGACATCGATCTTTGGGTTTAGATACTTGTCTTAGTTTTCGCTGGTTGGAGTTACTAGATTTGTTAAAAATTAATTATAATTTTATTAATTTTTCAGGAAAAAAAAATAAAGAAAAAAAAAGTTTAATTGGAGTTAAATGTGTGTAACAAACAAAACTTTATATTTTCATTTCAATCTAGTTATAGGGAATGCCGATGCAATTATTAGATTGATTTAATTTTTTTCCCTCAACATATATAACATATGGTTGATTTACATAAACGCTATTTTGGATCAAGTTAAAAAAATGGATTAAATTTTAATATTTACAAAATTTGTCGGATTGCGATTGCAGGTATAGTCTAATAATAATATCATATCTTGTCCAATAAAAAAATATAGAGTTCGAATTTCCTGAACTCAAATTTAAAAAACAATTAAAAACATTAATTAAAATAAGACTTGTTAGATTCCGACGTACATGTTAAATTTATCTGTAGTATTTTTAATTTCTTATTAGATAATTGCCGGCTATTCATTAAAGTAGGTGACCAAAATTTTAATATTAAGACGAGCGTTATTAGAAGATGATAATTACCCAATGTTTACATAAATATTTGCGGGCGATAAGGTTTTTTTTTTTTTTTTTTTATCAGGAATGTGTATTAGTGTGCATGTATGATATGTTTTTAATGTATTAACTAAGTCATGAGTTCGAGTCCTATAAACTAATAATTTCTTTTTTCTTTGAAATGCATAATTTCACTTTGTGATTTTTGTGTTTCTTCGTGTTAAAAGCATCATCTCCAAAATAAAATTATTGACTAATATAAAAAATATTAAAATTGATTAGAATTAATGAGGTGGCATGAACATGGTACACAGATAAGAGAGCATCACACGTTGTACTATTATTAAATGATGAACTGTACTAAACAAGCATATCTTAACACACTGATGGAAGAAAAATGCATGTTTTCAAAAGCAAGGGAAAAAAAATAGAAAAATTTCTTTATTTTTCCCTAAATTTCATATATGCCCCTACCTTAGTTTGCCTTTGCATTTTTTTCTTTTGCCATCGCAGATCTCGTTCTGGCAATGATGCCTGCTCCACGCGACGCGGCTCACCACGAGGCCTCATCTCAATCTCTCGATCGTCATTGTAACACTCGTTCTATCCAATGACGACAAATTTATGGTGGCAATATGTGTTCTTGGTTCTTTGGGGAGATTCACGATGGTTTGAGCCAAGAGAGCGTCATAGGTCATGGTTTCTCTGGTGATTGGATTTACATAGCAATTATTTGAGTTACAAAAACACTAGTACAAAAACCAGATTCTATTACTGTTTTTAACTTTTCACAATGATTTTCAAAAAACGATTGTGGAAATAGAATCACGCGCCGTGTTTTTGACATGCCTTCCACAACCTTTTTTAAAAAACGGTCGTGCAAATCCAGTCGTGAAATTCACACTCCGTAGTAGTGAAAAATGAAAAAGAGAGGATTTATTTTACAAATTTCAGATTTTTGTAAAAAAATAATTTACTTGTTGAATATATGTGGTTGTTATTTGTTAATAGTATGTAAACCCATAATTTACTTATATGATTATTTATTGTTTTATTTACCTAATATTATCATTTCTAAAATACAGTTATTGTTTTATTAGTAAACAGTTTATAATTATCTTATCACCCTCATAACGTATTATTTTTTTTGGTCAAAATTTTCTCAAATTTGTGAAAAAAAAATAATAATAACAATAATAATAGTAATAATAATGTCACTTATTAGTATATTCAGAACACATTTTTCCTTATCATTATTTTTTTCCCCTATTTGGCACAATAATGACATAATTAACACACGGACATGCAAGGAAGGAGCACTACATAAATTTACTAGATCGTGTGCTGAAATTAACATTATAAATCGTAAATAGGTTTGACATCACCCGACATAATAATTATATAAGGCCAATACATATACAACACGAAGCGCCAATAGATTGAAATCAAATATGCCAGGTCAACTTGCTTGACATCTCTAAGCATCCCTATTTTTTCAAAATTGCCAAAATGGTGTTTTAAGGATTTAAACAGTCTTTAAAACATCTAATGAAGACACAACTGATTTTTGAAAGTAGAATAGAAAAAATATATATTTTTAACACACACGATTAAAAAACTAATAAAACAACAAAAAGAAACTGAGAGACCCTCCAGACGCGCTGCCGATATAGCCTATCGGGGGGGTCTGGCAGCCCACAGGCGATGGTCACGGGACCCACTCTCACTTGATTTGGACCGCGTCAATATGCCGTTGCGTAAAACCTTTCGGTGTTCTCTTTTTTTTTTTTTTTTTTTTTTTCTTTTTTTCTTTTTTTCTTTTTATCACACATTTTTTCTTTTTTCTTTCGATTACAATGAAAGGGATATTTTTAACATGCGATTTGTAAAGCACAAAAAATAAATACAATATTTCTAAAAACATACATGAATACATTTAAAAAAAAAAAAAAAACAAAGGGAGATTTTTGTCTTTATCTCGTAATTTAAATTATTCAAAAGTGCTTGAATTATTTAGAGCAAGAAAAGCCACGGACCACATAATAATTGAGACCATAGGGTCTCTTCTGCTTTTTCTTTTTTTTCCTCCCCTTTTTTAAAGATGAAATCTTTTCTGCTTATTCAAAAGTTCGTATAATATTATATTATATAATCTGTTAGCACGAGTAAATTTGTGAACCGCAGTTTATGAGAAGTATCCTTTAAAACTCCACATGCTATATGGTCATGAACAATCCGTCAAGCTCCAAATATATCAGGAGATTCTAAATACATACATACATACATACATACACACATACATATAGATACGCACGCTCATATATATAAATATACATACACATGTAGCTAAAAGCAAGAATTGACCCGACATAACATTATTTGCAACTATTAATCAGTGTTTTTATTTAGTTTCACATTTGTAGCCACTAGAAGGTGAAATGAATTCCAAAATTTTCAAGAGCTAGCGACGGTGATATATGTATAATTTTCTTGAGCACTCAACACACATATACATTTGCATATAGTTGTCCCTTTCCAAGGTGGGGTTGTGTCCTTTCTCCATTTACATCACATTTTCTCCAATTCCTTTCGGAAATTCAAACCTTTCCATTGCTCCAAAAAATTTCACCTACTTTTTCTCTCAATTTTTTTTTTTTTTTTCTGGCAAAGTATAATGAGTAATATATACATGCGGGAGCTCTCATGTGCGAACCTTTACAAATGACACTTATAATTTTTTTTATATATTATTGTTATAACTGATTGATTCAAATATAACAATTTATAGTGATACTTGTTACTTATATTAATATTTAAAATAAAAAAATTATATATAAATCAACTAATAGTTAAAAGAGAGAAGTAATACAAGAGCTGTTTTTATCTGACTGTCGAAGAGTTTTCATATATACATATACAATATGCGTAAAATAGAAAGATTAATGATTGTATTTTCAGAGGGGCAAAGGAACAGGACCCGTCACCTTTGGCTGTAAATGCGAGGGAATGGGTGAATAATCCAAACATATAATTCCAAGAACATTTATGGGCTTTTGCTAACACGTCCATGTTAGATCACAAGAAACATTTATTGTTGTTTTGAACTAGCTAGCTAGCTATAAATTAATGTTTTCGAATATCAAAACTGCAGGTCTCTTCATATTCTTGACTACGATAACTGAATATGTTAAATTAAATAATGGCCTTGTGGTAGGAAAATAAAATAAAGTAGGAATAATGGAGTGATGTACATGGATAAGATAGGACTGTCAAATGTCAATGTGGAAACATCGTACATCATGTGTTGTAGTTTTACGATATAATGAAACCTTCATTATATATATACACATTTATGTACATACATAAATACGTTGTAGATAACACTAACTATAATACAAATGCTACAATACTATTATTAAAAAAAAAAAAAAAAGACAAGCTTAATTTCATTATTTTTTTTATGTTTCCCATGAAAAACATAAACTTGAAAAGCTTCTTGTTTCGAAATATATTCCTAGTGATATATATTCATTGTATAATTATAGGCCGGGAGTTTTTAGAACATCAACTAGGGACTGACTATTTATATGTCAAAAAAAAATTATAATGTTAATATAGAAAGCAATACTATTTAACAAAAATACAATAGTTGAGAACTGTTTTACCGAAAATGGTTTCCTCATAATACGTTACCTTCAGCGGATAGCAAGGATGAGATTTGGATAAAACTTTTTAAGTTCAAAAATTTAATAGTTATCTTAAAGAATTAAAAAGAAACTTTATCTTACTAATTATTTCGTTTTATAACTATATATATTATTATAATCATTCTTACTTGTGCCCTTAATTTTTAGGGCTACTTCCAAATTATCACCCCAATTTAAAAAATTCTCACTCTAATTTTTGAATTTTGAATTTGTTCCACTTAACCCATTCAGATGTTACTACACCCCCCCCCCCCCCCCCCCCAAAAAAAAAACAATAAAGGAGATTAAGTGATGCTAATTTAAAAATAAGGGGGAGTGAGAATTTATAAAGTCCAAAGGACAAAGATGATCCTAAATTTTGAAGAACACAAATAATATTATCCTTAGTAATTACTAGGGGTAGGTACCAAAAACTCCTCATCGAATGACCACGTTTTCATGTCTAATTAAATTCATGATGTTAAAAACTTAATTTCATGTTAAAAAATTAAATTAATGTTAAAAACCTTCAAGTGTTCGGTTAAAGTTTTTCGTAATTAAAAGGTCAAAGTAGCCATGCCAACATGTATCTAAACAGTAACTAACCAAATCTAGACATATTGTGTCCAAACAGACTAAATTAAAACAATTTAAAAAAAAAAAAAAAAAACTCATATTTAATGCCCAAAATAAATAAATAAATAAGATGTTTGTAGGAAAAACAATAATATTCAAATCTTTGCAGTCGGCAACCCAGTTCACCCTCACCAGCGGCAGGTGAGCCCCCAAGGGTTCGTGGATCTTGCGACCCACCGTAGTGGGTCTCATGCCCACTTACTCCGTTGCTTAATAAATTGTTGCAAATTATTGTGGGCTTTCCGTTGTCAATTTAATAAAAAAATTACGTGGTACATTGCAATAATTTATTAGAAAATAAAGATGATAATTTGTAAAAATACAAAAATTTTAAAAACAAATTGTCAAATGATAATATGTTTAAGGGACAATAATATTAAACATCCGAAAGTTAAATTGGTCTTTTGGCACCATAATTAGTCAAAACCGGTTGATTGAACGATTTCAACATAAAAATTTAAGAACATAGCTGGATGATGATATTATTTCTGAAAATAAAGACAAAAAAAAAAAAAGGAGTTTTTAAATTGAATAAATAGAGGAGAGATTTAGTAGAAAGCCCTAACTTGGAAGATATGAAATTAATATAGTATATAAATGGATCTTATATTATATTATGAGCAACACTGTTAGGTAGTGGAAAATCCCTAAATACATATATGCTGTTAGGAGATAAACAAAATTAAATTGGAAGAAAAAGCCCTACACTACCACGTACCAGACGTAGCTATCTACAGGACAAAAAAAGGAGAGGCTGCATTAAAAGGTGGGGAAAAGAGGTGCACGTGGTCCCAAACAAAGAAAATTGAAATCAAAATTATTTATTAAAAAAAATCATGAAATAAAATATTAGTGAAAATATATTATTATTTTTATTTTAAAAAAGAAAAGAAAAGAAAAACAAGGTAAGAAATGTGAAGCCCTTTATCTATTTTATTATTTTTTTTTTTTTTTGGTTGTAGAGCGTAACTGATGTCTGTGTTTTGCCTTTTGGTTTGGTTTGAAATGCGAAAGAAAATCAGCAACCAAACAGCCAGTTTTTCTAAAAAAATTTCTTAAACACCAAAATGGGTTCTTTCTTTTATAATTTCCTTCAAAATTTAATGAAAAAGGCTCTCTGCTTACTTACTGACACCCCCCCCCCCCCCCCTCCCCCCTCCCCACCCCACCCCACAGTACCCCTCTCTTAGCTTCTCTCCTGATTCTAATAAAGTTTACATATAGATATAGTCTCTCTCTCTCTATATATATATACACACACAATATCTCTTTCTCTCTCTATTCTCTCTCTCTGTATAAGTTTGTGTGTCGTTTATGTTGAGAGGGACGAGACCCTGTGCATAACCATCCCAACTGTGGCACTGAAAAACATGGCGTTTTTATAAGCATTTAAAAGGAACACAAATGCAGTGAAAACGACTTCCCATCTTTCTATGTGGTCTCTCTCTCTCTCTCTCCCCCCATTTGAATTTGGTTTGAATTTTAGTTTTTAGGTCAGCACCTTTGACAAAAAAAAAAAAAAAAAAAAAAAAAAAAAGCCCTTTATTTCTTTATTAATATATGTAGTTTTTATATCTCAATACTATTATCCACGAAGATTGACATATTTAATTTCCCAGCGCCACTGCTTTCTTGTAACCATGTAGAACGGACCGTCTTTGAAAGAAGCCTCTACTTTTTCTGACCCTTCAAAATTCGAAATCTAGAAGAGATTTAAAAAATAAAAAAAAAAACTAGTGTACGCACACTAGACTAGCCTAGTTTAAGAAACATTGTACGTCATAAAATTAAAGTAAAAAAGTGAATGAGACAATTCTGATTTCCAGAGGCGGATTTTTTTTTTTTTTTTGTAGGAAAAATTAACTATTTATTTCACTAGCAACTAAGCATTGATTGGGATAATTAATATATTTCAGCTTCGTTTCCATTAGATTACTACTACTATAAATAGAAAGAGTACAGTAAAAAATTTAACATGTGAAAATACTTTCGTACATTTAGAATTAATAAGGCAAACACAAAATATACCCCTAATAATTAATATATCTTTTATTTTACTCATTTTCTTTTAAAATAACAAATGGGCATACATATATATATATAGAATCAATACAAAAGGACCCAGTTACAACAACACTTTAATGAACACCACCCCAACAATGGGGCAGAAAATATAAAGAGACCTACAAATGACACAGAAAAAGAAAGAGCTGACAATTCTTTTTTGCAAAAAAAAAAAAAAAAGAAACGAGAGAGAGAGAGAAAGAGAATCAAATATCATTATGAGAGGAGTTTGAGTTTGAGTTTCGTTTCCATTTCTTTTTTTTCTTTTTTTGGGTTCAAATTTAATAACGTTATGAATATTTTAAAAGTAAAATTAAAAAAAAAAAAAGAAAAAAATAACTTTTTTTTCCCCCTCTAGTAACACATAACATGGTTGTATTATTATTACTATTATCATTACCACGTTTTTTGTCACCGTAACTTTTTCACTTCCTCTCTACTACTCTCCTTCCCCTTCCGTGGTGGCCGACGACATGTAGCTCATCGCCAACGACGTCGTCTCGTCCGACGGTCCCCCGACTTGCACCGCCGCCGCAGCCGACGGCGTCGTTTGGAACTGCTGTTTGCAGGCTTGGCAAGTGATCTGCAAAATGGTCGAGCTTATCCTCTTCGTCGCTTGCTCTCTAAGCAGCTGAGCCTTCTCAAGCTCAGCCTGCGCTTGTTGCCTTATTCTCTTCGCATTCGCAAACTCCATCTCGGCGATCTCGATCTGCCGCTTCGCCTCTCGCCTCGCCTCCTCCGCGTAAGCCTTCTCCGCCATCGCCAGCTTCACCAGCTCCTCGGAGCTCGGCTTATTGTTATTATTCTGCGCCAATTCGGTCTTTTCATCGCACGGCGATGACCCGATAGATAGCTTCAAGCGCGTTGAGAAATTGTCGTCGGGCGAATTGTGAAGCGGCGATGACGACGGAAGGAGCTGGAGTTCAAGAAAATGTTGCTGCCGATGATGATGATGGTGGTGGTGATGATTATGAGTAGAATTACTATTATTGGTATTCGCAGTTGTAGTACTAGAAGGCTTAGCACTCTTTCTTTCGGAGATTAAGAACATGGGCTCCATCGGCTTCGGCAAATTCAGAACTCCGGCAGGCAATATCGGAGTAGCAATACTGCCGAAATTGGCGTCGCTCGACGGGCTTGTGCTCGATGCGGTTCGAGACGAGCAGGCGGTGGCGGCAGCGGCTGCGGCAGTGGAGGGCTGCAGCGCCTGCAACTCGGGCCTGACTGTCCGGACCGTGCAACTGTCTTGGTGTTCGATGAAACTCTCAACTCTGAGAATCATTATCGCAAAGAGACACCGAATTAGAAAAGAAAAATAAGTCAAGCCAATATGGAAACATACATAAGTAGGGTTAGCAAAAGAATGTATAATTAAAAATTGTAGGATAGAATTAAGGAATAGGATCTGCAGTGGTGTGGATATAAATATATATATATATATATATATAAGTATTATAACGGTATTTGTTTAGTTAATTGGGATGTGGGATTATAGTAATACAAACGAGGGAATTAAACAAATGAAATGGGGTCTTGTCACTAGTGTGGTTTTTGGGTGTGAAACGATCTTATTGGGAATAGGGATACACGTTGTTGCAGCTCTATAGCTCTCCGAGTACTTCCATTGGCTCGCTAAAGATCACACACACACACAACACACAGGGAAAAAAAAAAGAAAAGACAGAAAAAAAGAAAGCATGAGGTCAGGGGTACGACGAGAGATAAAAACAATTAAACTCATTTTTCCAAACAGTACTGTCTTATCTTCCTTAGAGAGAGAGAAGCGGAAAAAAAAAAAAAGAATATGTGAACAAAATGGAAGACCACAAGGGAAAGAAAGGAAGAAAAAAAAAAAAAAAAAGCTCTAATTTTAGAAGATGATGGTTTGTTTTAGGGTTTGAAAGAAAAGATAGAAGCTGAGAATTAAACCGTTTAAATATATAGAACAATTCAACCAAATTAACTCAATTATTAATTTTAGTTTTGAAGATAATTCAAACGTTTATCGAAGGTCACATGTAACTTCTTTTCAGATAATTATGTGAGAACACCGTCCTCTTCTCTGATAGCGAATTGATCGAAGCCATAGGCTGGGTCGATCGAGCTGAAAGGAAGATCAAATTGATTGGAGAATTATTTCTAGTACATGTAAATAAATATACCTGGAAAAGACACGGCCACAGTCACAAGAATGGCCTCTAGTGCCACAAGTCTTGAGGTGGGCCTTGTAATCGGACTGAACAGCGTAACCCTTGGAGCACTTGTCGCAGACCCACTGCTTGTGGCTGCTGTGCTTCCTGCGGAAGTGCTTCTTGATGCCGACGAGATCGCCGAGGGCGTGGCACGGATCGTGGTGCAAGCAGCTGGGCTCCGGGCAGACGAAGACCCGCTTCTTCACCTCCTGCGTCTCCCTCTTCAGCAGCTTCCACGGCACCTTGTGCCTCCTCCGGTGCATCTGCAGGTTCTGGTCCCTCTGGAACCCTTGGTTGCAGATCTCGCACACGTATCGGTCCGATTCCAATAGCGTCTTCGGCGATAGGGACACCACTTCCGCGTCTGGATCTGTATTCATCATATTCAAATTAGCATCACACAACTCAACCATAATTTAATTACAAGAAGCAAAAAAAAAAAAAAATTTTTGAATTACATATATTTATTAAAGAAGAGAGCATACAGCTTATATCAGGATAAGATTAAGCATCCCAACTAGGTTGGAATCCAAAACCTTAACTCATCCCGCACCAACCCCCTAACTCAATTTATTGAAATAAATAGGAAAATATATACTGATATTTTGTATTATATATATGTACCAGGTGTGCCTGCTGGTCTTCTTTTTCTTTTGTTGTTGTTGCTGTTGCTGTTGGTGGTGGTGGCGGCGGTGGCGGTGGTGTTGGTGTTGGTGGTGTTAGAAGTGGTGGTGACCCCATTTTCTGAGGGGTTAGCGAAGGGAATATGGTGATCAGAAGAAGAAGCAGTGTTGTTGTCAAGCATGGGGGTAAGATTTTTTTGTTTTGTGTTTTAGTGGGGTGAGACTAATATTGTTGTTGGAAGGAAAAGAAAAGAAAAGAAAAGAAAAGAAAGGAAGTAGAGACTACTACACACAATCTATGTACAGCTGGTGAAGATGGAATAGTGGGTTTTCAGCTTTACTCATGGGGAGAGATAGAGAGAGATAGAGAGTTAGAGAGAGAGAGAGAGAGAGAGGAGGGGGGAGAGAAATTAAAAAGAGAGGAACCAAAGCTCTTGCTTTCTGCAATCAACTTTCTTTAAACTTTAAGGCTTTTTAGCCTCTTTTATCTTTTTCTCTTTTCTATTTTTTCCATGAGTTTTTTTTTTTTTTTTTTTTTTTTTTTTTGCTTTCCCCTTTATTTTCTTTGTTTCTTCATTGACCCCTCACCTTGAGCAGGTAAGGTTGAGGCAAGTCTTGTATATAAAGCTCCCTCTACAGGAATAGAATAGATAGAGAGAGAAACAAAGAGAGAGAGAGAGAGAGTGTGTGTGTGTGTGGGGGCTGCTGACCCAATCACATTTGCTTAAAAATCTGAGCCCCACAACACAGAATTTGGACAGAAACAAAAAAACATCCTCCCCATTAGAAAACAAACAGTCATTATTCATATCACACTGTAATTTGCATGAATAAATGCCAATCCTAGACCTCCATTACACGTGAGTTCACATCTTCCTCACGTGACCAACATAAGCACCCTCCCTAACTTCCTCTCTCTTAAAAAGCAAAAGGTGTTTTTTTTTTTTTATAAAAAAAAAGTGAAAAAAATTAAGACAGGGAGAATGCTGTAATTCAGTACAAAAAAAATAAAACAAGATCGGAGGGAAAAAAAAATAATAATAAAGAAAATTTAACGAAAAATAAAGAAAATTTGATAGTGCCGTTTCGTTTTGGTGACGCAAGCAAAGTAACAGAAGCTTAATTGGTAGGGGGGTTGGGGGGGAACTAAAGAGCTTAAAACCAGATTAGTGTTTCTCTCGGAAGCAGCTTCTGAAAAAGGTAAGAAAGGAAGCACGATTAGTCACTTTCATGAGGGCAGTAATCATTTTTCTAGAACTTGTTCCTCATTTTTCTTCCCATTTCAAGCCAAATTTATTTATTTATTTATTTTTATTTATTTATTTTTGCCGCCTCCTTCTTTTATGTAGAAACAATTTTTTGCTCTACGCGTACCTTCAACTAACTCAAAAGACTGTTTTCTTTAATGTTACAGTAAAAAGTCATCCAAGAAGGAAAATTTTTAACGATTGAGGTGAAAAAAAAAAAAAAAAACTCGTAATATTGTTAATATGTGCTTTATTGTTTACATACGTACGTTATTGCATTGAGTCAGACGTCAAAGTTGTGAAAATAAAAAAGAAAAAATTATTTTGTTCGCAAACTTTTTTGACAATTTTAAAAAAGAAAAAAACAAAAGAAAAAAATAGTACACTTTTTTTTAGGTATGAAAATCAATGCCTCGTCGGTATGCACTATTTTAATCCTTTAGATTTTCATCAAATTATGATATATCTTTATTTTTAATATTATTTGATTTTGATAATTTTAATGTTATTTGGCATTTAAGAATCTGTTATGATGACGAAGATTACCCTTTCATAAAGAAACACGCATAGAATAATTTTAAGGGTAATAATTACAAAATGCTCTCTTGATTTCTATTTTAACATTTACTCTTTTATTTCCGAATAAAATTATAAAATTAAAAAAAAAAACCCTACAGGTTTGAATTTGAAACCTTTTACTAGTGTTTCCCCAAATTAAGAAAAATTCAAGTAGATTAACACATTTATCATTACCAGTTTGTGTTGCACTGCAAAATATTGGGAGATGAATACTGAATGCTCAAATCCAAATGCCTTGAAATGAGAATTGAAAATGAGAACATATTTAGATATGATTGTTATATAAATCTCCTACTATTTAATTTACAAAAATTGACCAACTCTAGGAGAGATGTTTAAAATTTTCTTATTCATATGATTTTTTTTGTTAATTCCCAAGAAAAAACAAATGTCTAAATTGTTGCCACTTTCCAATTGAAAAATAGTAGAAAATAAGTAAACATTTAATTCTCATTACTGAATAAAATTAAATTCAGACCATAATTTTACTTTTACAGGACATTAATAAAATTTTGGCATCTCAACATCGTGAACAAAATTTTGGCATGTTTTATCATCACGCCTTACCGAATAAGATTTATATCATCGATATTATATGAAATTTATTGTACTGAATTTGTTTTCTTTGTCAAGCTAATAACATATTTTTCTTGATGTTTTAGTTTTTCAAAATTTAAACCTAACCAATAATGAGTAAATAAATTTATTCAAATAGGTCACAATATGAGTGTCTTAAAATCGAATTTTTGAGTTTCATTATTATTATTATTATTATGTAAAATATGTGGGTAGATGACATTCTTAAAAAAAATTAATAATGGTTGAAGTTTTATAAAATTAAAAAAATGACCGTTTTTTTTTAAAGGGTCACTCAATGTTTAACTAATTAATTTTTGTTAATCAATGATTTACCAATATTTATAATTCTTTTTTACTAATTGACTATAATAAATCGGTGATTGAACCTCGATTAATGGCATTTTGTAAAGAAAAAGAATTTCAGTCATTTACTTAATCAAGTATTTAAAAACTGCTTATTTCTTGGCTCTTTTTTATTTTCTTTTCTTTTCTTTTCTTTATGGTCTTTTTATGCTTGGGTATATTATTGGTACCATGTATATATCTAAACGTATCAAATATATAGCATTTAAACGAAAATATAAAAACGTACAAAATTGAAAAAAAATTAATTATAAAATAAAGAAATACGTCATTAGTAAAGTATTCTTTCGTTTCGTATAAAAATATTCTCATTTTCATCTCGGTATCATCAGTTATATCAAGAGTTAGTCATGAGTGTAGTTTTGGATAAAATTAGGATATATCTTGATCAGACAATATTATTGAAAAACATTTGACATGATAGCAACTTTTGTCAACAAATTACAAAGGTATTTTCGTATCTAGAAAGTATTTGTTAAAAGATATACTTATATATAAATAACTAGTATTATAAAGGACATTAAATTCATGCATGAAATATGATCCAACAACTATATACTACAATTTTTGAATCACACAAAATTTCTGAATTATTAGGTCCATATTTTTAAAAGTAGGGACGTACAATAATGCATTAATTATTTGACAGCCACATGTGGATAAAATTTGGTTCATAAACTTGGGTGTTCTTTGTATTATTCAACATTCTACCCCATGACTTTTTGGCTTTTTTTTTTTTAATTTTAATTTTAATTTTTCTTTCAATTTTGTTTCCCAAATTATCTTTAAACTTTATTCATGAAATTGACCACTTTACACTTAAGGTACCCAAAGCTCATCATATTATAAGACGGAAAACACCCCCGAAGGATCGAACTAAGGATTAATTTTCAAAATCAAGAATATATATAAAAAATATATATATATTCACTTTTTTAATGTTAATTTATATTCGATATTTCTATTTCATATAGTTATCCAAACTGATCATACCAAATTAGTTCCCCAAGTATCTAACACATAAATACCACTTTTTCATCATCTTGATCTTAATACCATAAATTGATACTGTTGATAGGATGCCGAATACCTCGGCACCTTGTCTCAAGAAAGACTGATGTTGCGAAATTTAATTTTCTATATTCTTTACTTTTTTGACATTTTTGATTTATCACTTTACTGTGATAGATAAGATTAACAGTATACATTTCGACTTCAGTATTGTTAGGCAGATTTTGATTTTATCAACAGAGACCACCACAAAAGTTTCAACTCCACTAACACGTACCATGTACCCCATGCCTCTTTGTTAGTTTATGTCTCTCTATGTTCCATTTGTCCACATCTATATTGTTGTAGCGTTTTTTTTTTTTTTTTTTTTGCCCACCAACTCCATGATCTTCTATATCACACCGTTAATAGAGAACTTAAGATAATTAATATATATGAATAAACATTCTCATTCCTCTTGGGAAACTAGTTGTTAACAAACATATATATATATATATATATATTTCACATTCCTCTTGGGAAACTAGTTGTTAACATATATATATATATATATATATATATATATGAGTACTATTTCTTATGACCTGCAGAAATGATTGTAATTTAGAACTAAAAATGTAGTTTTATACTAATTATACTACTTCTATATTTGTTATGATCTAAAATATATCTTACACCTCATTTAAAAATCTTTGTAAGGGTATGCCTCTCATTATTGCGAGAATACAATATTCGTCATACTAATTTTTTCCCCCCTATCAAATTAACGCTTCTCATGCTAAATGAGAAACACTTTGATTGAAATGATATTAAACACCAAACAAACTACCAATTACCACGCAGTCACACTTTTGCTTATTTTTCTTACAATCTCGCCCCATATTATAATTCGAATATATATTTACATTTATATACCAATTCGAAGGATATTGTTGTCATTTCGAAATATTTTCTTAATTTGTTTGGGTAGAACATAATATTTTCTCAATTGATCAGCATAGGATTTTGAACATATATAATTTTTTATTTTTAACTAACTTGTAACAAGTTAAAATTGTAAAAATCTTGAATTTAGGGATAAACTACTGGACCTCTTAGGCATAAATTGTGATTACAAGCATATTCTAATGATAAATCTACATATAATTACACCATAAATTGTAGAGTTTAAATCCACATTGAAAAAAAAAATCAGAGTATTAAGTTGTAAGTTAATGGTATAATAATAAATAAATAATTTTTTTATCAACATAAATAAATAAATTTTTGTATGAAAAATTTAATTGAATTTTTAAGAAAATTAACAATTGTATTGTCTTTCTGATTTCCTTTGTTGGAGTCGCTTTTTCTCTGCATCTCCTTTCTGTGTGCAGTGATATTATTTATAGTGGCTCCACGCACATCTTTCACTTTTCTTTTTATTTTCTGTAAAACATATTTTTCTTGTGATCTAATAAAATTTTATGCGATTGATAAACGATAAGGGTGTTAAAAAGATGTCGATTTAGACAAAATGTCTTGGTGAACATTCTGATTCATGTCACCTCTCATTTATTTAAAAATAAAAAGCAACCTTATATTATCTTCCAAGTTTACTTAATCAGCATATACGTGCTTGGATTACATAAAATATAAATGAACATGAATAAAAATTGAAACACAACCGTAGTTTTAACGTTTGCAATTAAAATGATCCGAAACTATTTACATAGACACTTCTAGTCTACATTTGGTAAACTAACTCAAACTTAAAATTTTCATCTCAGTTTTATATTTTTCTAAAAAGTCAACAAAAATTATAACTAAGTTTTAAAAAATCAACCAACTTCAACTTAAAAATTTCAACTCCAACCGTAACACCAAACGGAGGCTTAAATATGTACTCGAAGAATTAAATGGTGGAAACAGAAAACTGCCCCTAATAATTTACCACCAGCCAACCTAAGAGCATGTTTCAAGGAAATCTTTTACCCAACAAAAGAATATTAGTCGAAATTACTGATAATTTATGACCAAGGAATTAAGGGATATGTGGATAAATGACCTTTTTAAGAAGTTTTCAGATAAACAGCTGAAGTTTTCTTATAAATGGCAGAAGTTTTTATAAATTAGGAAAATTATCATTTATAAAAAATGATTAATCAATCAATTACAGATTTATCATGATTAATCAGTGATTGACCAATGTTAATCTGTATTTTTCATGAATGACTACAACCAATCACTTATTAAATCAATCACTGATTAATGATCATTTTTCTAAATAAAAAATTTAACCATTTACTTAACTAAGTGTTTAAAAACTGCCCTTTTACCTAACTTTCTCAGGAATTTATTTCATTTTAGCAAAATGAAAAACATACACACAGAGAACTCTACTAAGCACTGTTATTAAATTTGAACTTAAGCGCCACAAATAGTTCTTATCTGAAATAAAGCACATGTTATGTTGTTCAAAAATATTCTCTGAAAAAAAAAAAATAGTAACGAAAAAGGTATTTTAATGAAGACATTATTTCTTCAAAAGTTGAGAAAATTATATGTGTATTCTAAAATTATGTTTTTCCAACCAAATTTTTATGTTTTGTAAGGTATAGAGCACCTTGCAGATGTTGCTATCGTTACTATAAATATGTAGTTCTGCTAATATAGTTGTGCAAATTAGTAATATCCATTAAAGCAAGTGACATTCGTAATTAATTAGCTCTTGATAAAAGTACATAATTGATTTTTTTTTTTTTTTTTTTTTACTTACCTCAACGCTTATTGAGGGGGCTGCCAAAAGAAAATTTAGTAAACATGTAGCTAAATAATTTTGGAAAAAAGAGTTATAATCTTACAAATTAAAAGTATTATAAGGTTTTTCTTCTTTCTTTATTATTGAAGCTTTTTACAGTAGAATATATGTATTTTTCTCTGAACGTTATATCTTATCAAAATTATATCAAATTTAAAAGATTTACAAAACTGACAATACCTTATATAGATTTAATAGTTAAAAACAGAGCCGTCTCTATCAACATACACTACTTCAAAATTCTCCATATTTATTAAACTCACTTTTTTCCTAAAGATATTTGTGTAAACATGACTTTGTGTCACTTCATACATTGTAATACTGTGTCAACCAAATTAAGTTCCCCACGAAATGTGTCAACTAGATCTCACAGTTTTTCTTTTTCTTTTTTTTTTTTTTTTTGGCCCCCTTTCTTCCGGCGAGTACATGATTAATACCTTAATTTAGAAGCCTTAAATTTTCCTTCACCTACGAGCCGAAAATGGTAGCAAAAGTGGACCTTGCCCCTATGAAGGAGTTATACGTGCATAAATAGGTTATAGTAACATAAATTAATAGATGCATCAAGCTATTCTGAATAGATCGACACTCTTTTATTAACATCCTCATCACTTTCTCATCTCATAAATATATTTATATAAAAATAAAAAGAATAAAAAAAAACATTAAAATTCATCAGCGGGGGAAAATAACTGAAAATCAATAAAGAAACGGAGTTACGAGGTCTAGGGGATTAAAGATAATAGTCAAAAAGCAGGATTAAACCAAAATTCCCATAATTCTTTCCAATGAAATAGGGGAATATGAGCTTAAAATGTACTAGTACAAAATGACTAAAAAAAAAAATTTGTAATATGGATATTTACTAGGAATAACATAACAAATTAGTCACCACCAAAATCAAGTTAGGCACTTGGTCACGGCAAAACTTTAATTTTCCCACATATCATGACAAGGCATTAATTCCAAAGTCCAATTTTGGGGGTATTCCCTTTGGTAATGGGAGCATTATAGAGAAAGAGGGCCCCGAATATATATATATTTTCTCTCTTTAATGTTTGCTTTCTACTTTCTAGCAGCTTCCTTGTGTGTCAACAAGTAAGTACATACCTATTATGTTCTACATGTGTGTGTGTATTATATAGACATATATACATATACATATATATATATATATATAATTGTCCATATCTTTTGCTTTTGGGGTTTAGAAGGGGGGGGGGGTGTTTTTTGGAATTGAATTATGAGATAGGGTTGGGTTTGGGGAATTAAATAATAAATTAATAAAAATGAAAAATAAAATAAGAAAAAAGTGGAAGATGCTTATATAGTTCATGTCTTAGTTGGAAAGAATGGGAAGATGATGGGAGAGGGATTCTCATCACATGCTGCCTGCGATAAAGGGAGAAGAAAGCAATCATCCCTCCCAAGTGTCTTAGATTCCAAATCTAATCAACTTTTCTTAAACTAATCCATTAAAGAAAAAAGGTTGTCACAACCCATGCAAAATATATATGCTTTAAAAAAATCTGTTGACTTAGCCCAAAAAGTCCATTTAAGTAGATGTTAAAAGTATGTATATATATATATTTTTTAATTTTTTTAATTTTAATTTTAATTTTAATTTTAATTTTTTTTTTTTTTTGCTAGCTCTCTCTACTTTTTCAGATTGATCCATACAGAAGTGCACTACCACGCCATTATTGTCAATGTGGATTTCTCTATTATAATATATGTAGGTGTTCTTGTTTACCAGCATATATTATAAGAGTAATTACCAAAGCATCTTTGCCTTTTAATCATTAAACAACATTTTTCTTTTGAATTTAATTCATTTCATATATCAAATGTTCCCCATGACATATGATATGAAATATGTGCCTACAATTCGAATCCATAACGTGTATACCAAGTCTGTATATTCTCGTGCATATGGTAAAACATGGATAAATTAAGAGAAAACCATAATATTATTAGCCAAGTACATAATTTATATTTTATTTGAATCGCTTTTCATAATAAGAATATCCTATTGATTATTTGTTTATTTTTTTTAATATATATATCAAAATAAAAGAATGATGTAAAACTGATAGAATTAATATAAAGACTTATTAATAAAAATTCAGCGTACTGTAGAATTCTCAATATATATATATATATAATAACAAGTCTTAAACATCTTTCTCAAGAAATTAATTGTTAATAACTGCTCTGAAAACATTAATTTTACCAATAATTGGACTTAATTTATTACCACACTTTTATAATTTAATTACAATATTAGTTGCAAAAATAAAAATAAATAAAAATAAAAAAAAACCCAAGAGTAGTATCTGTGTTATATATACATATATTGCCCTCTGAGTGTACTTTGAACATTGCATTCTCTGATACAATTATAGCCGTGGTTGAAACCTGCATCTAGTACAACTCATACACATGTAGCCTAGTGGACAAGAAACGTACAAAATATTTATATATCAAGCTAGGTAAGAGAAGTAGTAAAATATTATATTTAAAAAAAAATTAAAAACTATTTTCATTTAATATCTTTTTTTTGGGGGGCTAAGAATGGATACGGTGTGGGGTGTTTGGTGAATGAGTTGAGTTTGAATTGAGTTGAGATTTTTAAATTTAAATAGTAATTTTTGTTGATTTTTTCAGAAAAGAAAAAAAAATTTCAAAAAAAGATAAAAAATATGATGAAAAAAATATAATTTAATTTAAATCGAGTGTACGAACCAAATAAGACCGTAAAATCCAATATTTGAGCTGAAAATTCCACGTTCCAATCAATGGATAATCCAGCAAAGATCTGCAGCATTTAAGAGTGTGTGTGTGTGTGTGTGTGTGTGCATGAGTTTCATCAATAATGTTCATGATATGTATGGCAGGCAAGCGATAATATTACAATGGCCCTGTGTTTTTTGGTTTGCAGTGCTACTCACTGAGCCCCTTTTGTCTTGTTTAGTTTTGTTGGTATCCTACTGAGTGACCTCTGTTCGCATCTCTCTTTCTCTCTCTTGACTCACATTTTTAATTTGCACGGAAAACCAAAACGATAATAATAACAATTAAAAAAAAAAAAACAAGTAAAAACAAAATGGAAAAAGTTATAGAATCCAAAACGCTGCATGGGGTGGCCACATATATATGTTTATATTTATATATGTGTGCATATATATGTCTCATCCATCAAAGTATATATAATAGTCTCTTAACTTACTATTGCTCGCTTTTGGTGAGAGGGCTATAGAGAAGATTTGTTTGTTTGTTTCACATTGTTTGTTTTCTCTACCTTCATGGAACTTTCATTTTTGTTTTCTTGGGAGGTAGGGAGAAGTTTGTGTGTTTAGAGAGAGAAAGAGACAGAGAGAGAAAGAGAAAAAGTTGTTTGTTTGGTGGGTAATGTCAGCAATGTCTGAAAAGCCAACCTGCCTTGAGTAATAATAAAAATAGGGGGAAAACGAAAAAAATAAAAGTTACCCAAAAGGAAAAGGGGAAAAAATTAAAAAGGTAAAGGAAAGGAACAATATATTTATAACGGGGAAAGAAAAATAAAGTGAGAGACAGAGATAAAAAAAATTAATTAGGGGGAAGGAGTGAGGTGAGTTTCGATAAAGTCAATAAAGTGGTCTTGGAAGTTTGGCCCAACTCACAGACAATAGATTTACCTACACTACACACAACTTCGCTTCATGTTTAAGCAGTGTGTGATTTGTTTTTTTTATATATAGTTATAAAAAATAGTGATCATAAAAATAAAATAAATAAAATTAAAAAAGACACTTCATGTTTAAGCAGTGTGTGATTTGTTTTTTTATATATAGTTATAAAAAAAAAAAAAAAAAAAAAAAAAAAAAAAAAAAAAAAAAAAAGAGTGATCATAAAAATAAAAATAAATAAAATTAAAAAAGAAAAAAAGAGAGTTCTTCTAGGGAGAAAAAAAAAAAAACATTTAAAAGCATTTCAAATGAAGTATTTGGCTGTCATCGTTTCAAAGGGTGTAATGTTTTCGATTGGAGTATTTAGGCAAAATTCCAAATAGAAGGGTGATTAATTACCCAATTGGTTCAACGATTTGCAATCATTTGCCATCATTTGTTTATTTCTTATCATTTGAAATTTTAACATTTGAATTATTTCTTAACATTTTGAATAGTAATTTGAGAAGGTTTTTTTTTTTTTTTTTTTAATTCTCCATGAAGCAATATTCCCTTTTTTCACATTAAATATTTTTTTAAAAAATTATTCGTAGTTTATTATCAAGTTTTTGGCAATCTAAACAACATTTTTCAATATTTATTCAAACACACGTTCAAATGTTTTTATTTAAATTATTCTATTTAAAATATGATTATTCAAACGCTAGATTCGATGACGATTCATATATATGTTTAAATATTTTCATTTATATGTTTCCATCCAAATGTTTCCGTACGTTATTTTGGTCATTTAGATGTTTTTTTACCGTACAAAGGTTTTCATTCAAAATATTTTCATTTAAAACTTTTTTTTTTTTTGAAACAGACCCTACACGTGGGTAACTAGTTCAATTGGTATTGACGAATGTGTGAGTTGTTTTCTATGCATCAAGTTTAGGTTCAAGTACGAGGAAAAACAAATTAAAAAAAAAAAATTGGGTAGTGAAATTTTTTTATTAACTTTTTTTTTAGTTCTGGTAAATTTGATAAATTCAAATATGTATGATTTGATCCTAATGTGATTAAATAAATAATATAAGTTGTATATATTTGAGTTCATACAAAATATATACGTTGTATTTTGATTTTTATTTTTTTTTTCATTTTAAATTTGTGTAAATATGTAACTTTTCATTTGATTCAAACTCTTGATGATGAATTTACATTTCTTAATTTTTTGATAAACTTAAAACCAAATAGTAATTGACAATTATACCCCTTGTAGTTTAGTTCTTTATTCCAATCAAATTTATTTATTTTTAATTCAGAAATACAAAAATTCAAAATCCAACATCATGTTATACTAAAAGAAAGTAAGAGGCAATAAAAAACAATCCTTCAAATTAGTAGTACGAGAGAGGGGTTTGGGTATGAACTCTTGATTTAAAATTTGTGGGTGTTTTTATTTCTCTTAAACAAGTGAAAGTCATATGCCTCATGTCATAAAAATAATAATAATACTAAAAAAAAAAAAAAAGCAACCCCTGGAAAAAGATAAATGATCCCAAGTGAAAAGTCACTTCATTTATATATCTTGAAATTTTTTTCCCTTTCGAATACGAAATTTACAAACATTTTAATTTTAGAATTAACGATCATGTTTCAAATTATTGAGTTCCAAAAATTTGTCTCAAAATATTAAACCATAATCTCCATTTATTTCTAAATAAGTGCTTAATAATTTTACGTAACTTTATAGCTAGCTTAGTTTAAGAATAAAATTTTAATTTTATGATTTTGTCTAGTATTTTTAGCAATAGAATATAACTTGTCTTTGGTCACAAGTGTGTAATATGTTATAAAGGGTATATTAATCAAATTATATGTCCAAATCAAGGGTTGATTTTGACATGAATAATTTGAAATTTGAACTCTAAATCTAAAAACTCCCAAAATACAAGATATATATAGGAATACTCTTTTATCCTACTGTTAGACAGGAACAGAGGTTCCAACATCATTTTTTTTATATCTTATAATAATTAATTGATTTATATGTAATTTTATATTAAAAGTTTGTAATATAGACTATTTAAAATTATTAATACAAAAAACAAGTATTATTGAAAAATATTTTATTAAAATTAATTAGTTGTTAAAATAATACACAAAAAAAATTTTATATTGTACATATATATAATAAACTTAAAATGTGAGGTATATATTCCAAGTAAAAATATAATATATTGACTTTTAAAAGCATAACTAAAATATTTTCATCTATAAATTAAGCTCTCAATTTTAGCGGTCTAGGTGATCATAACTCTACATTATTTGTGAACATCGGCTGCAGATATTCCTTTGGATGAGGGAAAATGGGAAATCAATCCATTCAAAGTCCTTTTCAGCCAAATAATAATAATTCAAAGTCCTTTGAATCTCTCTTTCTGATATGCAGTGATGTATATAATGATCTTTCTTCAGGTCTAGAGATCCTTCGCTATAATTATTAGGGATCCAACACATTAATATTAACACATAAATGATCTTTTTTTTTTTTTTTTTCTTTACCTTCTTCTGAGAATTCATGGATGCTTTTCTTGGATCCTTTGATTTTCATCTGCAGTATTTATTACTTCATACTCCCCCATATGTTTCCAGTACAAAAGTGAGGAGCACATGCAACAAGATTAAAAAATTATCACCGTTGATCTTTATCTTCAATACGAGGATAACTATCCCACCGTGTTTTTAAATTGGAGAATTCTTTGATACGATATAAAAAAATATCATAATTTCTTACAGAATCATATAGTAGTAATACTAATCATATAGTAGTAATACACAGTATGGGGCAAATACACCGTGGAGTTTTTAAGAATTTCTTTTTTTTTTTAATGTAAAATTTTGAAAATTTTTTATTGTATCACTAATAAATTAAGAATCTATACGTATGCCCTTTACTCAATAGTAAAAAAAATTATAGCTACACTTGATTTATGTGATCATTTAGTTTGTGTTTTATATCATATTTGCATTAAAAAAAATATATAGAACACAATTTTTAACTAGTTAAATTTTTATTAAATTCTATTAAAGTAATAATGATTTTAAGATTAGAGATACACTAAAAGAAAAAAACGAATGGAAATACAGATCGACGTTTCTAGTACTTATAATGTTCGATGGCAATTAGGTGAACCTTATTCATTGCAAATCATACCATGATTATTAATTACAAGGTTTATTGATCAGATATTAATATTGATCTGCAAATCCTAATGACAAGAACTTACTTTCATCTCAGCAGCTAATTTTTGGTGCAGGAGAGCTTTCACAACGTCATTTCTCGGGTGATGGAAATCAAAAAGAAGTTGGTCGCAAATTTCCAAGTTGATAGAGATTAAAGTAGTAAAACAAATCCCTTGTAATTCAAGGGATCTTTCTTTATCTAGCCTAACAACAACCAAAAACCAAAAACCAAAAACCAAAAAAAAAAAAATAAATAATAAATAAATAAAAACCCAACAAAATTTTATATTAATTAAGTTGAGTGGTAATCTTCAACGATTAATGTTTAACTTTACATGTGACAGTTTTTATGCCCTATCCAACTACCTAGCCATCTCTTCAAGTTGTGTAATATACTTTGCACAATTTTAGCCCGACAGTTTGGTTAACTTGTCACATTTTATTTTATTTTATTTTTTACTTTTTTTTGTTCTTAATTTATTGATCAGATATTGTTTCGTTTGATAGGGAAATGGAACATTCTATGTCGCATCTATTTGTTCTGTAATAATTAATTGATTAATTTGACATTTGTTGAACACTTGAAACTGAATAAATTCATGACGACACAATAATTGTTTTTAGGGGTAATTATATTGTATTATATTCTAACTATATATGCTGTGTAATTATTAGACAAAATTATACTTACTAGCTTAGGTACCTAAAAAGAGTAAATTATATTGCTTTTGCTACTTATGACTGAAAGTGTTGTTTTGCCAATCATGCATATAATATTGCATTAATTGCCGACCACTTATTATTTGCTTGGGAAATTATAATAAATAATATTTTTATGAAAAAATTAGAACAAATAACAAGATTTTAAAATATTTAAAACAAATAATAAATTTATTAGGTAAAAGAAAAATATACTCAATGAATAATAAATTTATCAGATAAATCGCTTATTTATAGGACGTAATACATACTATTTTCCTTGATTAATTTCTAAAAATTGTTATTTAGTTCTTTCTCTCTATTTGCTTCCTTTTCATCTTTCTTTTTGTTTTCCCCCACTATAGTCTATATATGTACACTTGTTAACATTTATAACATCATAAAAACCAAATATTACTTTTTATTTTCATGTAATTAAAGAAGAAGGTACTAGCAATTTTTATTTTCATATAATTAAAAAGCCCAATCTTTTATTTTCATGTAAAGAAACTATTGTAAAAAGGCAAGGACAAAAATTTTTTTGACGTACTTAAAACACCCCTCACAATATCATACCAGGATACTAAAATGCCCAATAATTAAGTAATTAAAATAGAATAACAATTCAGATGTATTGTGACTACACACTATATCAAAAATATTTCTCCTCTTTTCTCTCCTCTCTCTCGCAGTGATGGTCTACCTTGTGATCTTTGCCACGGCGACCTCACAAACTCGTCCATGGAGGTCTTCATCTCCAATGACTATTGTTTATTCATAAATCTGTTACTTACTAGAAAATCTAAGAATTACCTATAAAAATATATTATATTTAAAAAAAATAAAAACTTGCTATAAACTTCAAAAATACCTATAAAATATGCTATATGCTATAATTTCCTTTAATTAGGCCCTAGTTCAGCCCCTAATGAAAAATGTGCATGGACATTTCAAAATGCTAACCTTATTAGCAACCCAATGCAAAAACATTCTAAATATGCAAGATAAATTTTCGGAAATGTTATATTTTGGCATCAATTTTGATATTTAAGATGTCTAGTCTGTGTACACAAATAAATATACAAATGAAAACCACATATAAGTTGTAGTATGAATCTAAAAACATAATATATATATATATATATATTTATATATATATTATGCCATCTATTTTTTTCAAACTCCTATGATGTATGTCGGGTCTAATCAAGTCCGATCGATTTTCCGGCCCCTTGACACCTAGCAAATGTCCAAAACCCTTAGAGTGAAACACATCATGATGTGTCGCTGTGACTCCATTTAAGGATGGTGATTGGGTTGGGCTGTGCTGGGTGAGCCGGATACGAAGATTTGCTTCTCCATCCCATCTTTCAAAACAATCCTCATCCGTGTCTTCAGAGACGTGGGACTGAGTTGAGGAAGAATGAGAAAATTATCTAAATAATCACTTTTTTTTTTCCTCTATTGACCAACGTAATACAAACTCTATCATCTTGGTCGACATAACATAACTGTTACTTTTGGTTTGATTTTGTGTCAAACTGATATAATGTTTTCTTTTTTATGTCATGTTACTACAATGATTTTTAAATTTATATCGTTTAGGCACTTTTCCTTTGAAGAATCCCTCTTGATATTGATTACCTTATCCCTATCTCAATCCCCACCACAACAGTAACGATCAAGAAAAGTTCTCAATAACTTAGAAACAACAAAGACAGGAAATTCATTCAAACAAGCTATCTATAATTGCATGTTATGGATAAACTAACCTCTTTTTCTTAATACATAACGGGGAGGAGAGTGTTGCTTTCTCCCATTCTTGTCTTGATCCCGATTCAGGGGCAAGAACTTGTTCCCATTATGACCTAAAATCTAGTAGAAATCCTGTATCCTCGTTTTTTTTTTAGGTCGGGTACCCAAATTGTCCCATCTTTGGTATAAAAAATGTCACCTCTAATTTCATTATAATGTTGAACTTACCATAAATATTTCTCGAGACTGAAGCCACAAGATCCTTGCCCTCTTGGCAGTTCATGCAAACTACCACAAGATATGAACCAATTAAAAATGGGTTCTCTTTTATGGCCCTACGAAATTTGATAGCTTGTAAATGAAAAGAAACATGTGACATGCATATGGGAAATATTTGATTAAAAAAAATATCGACTTAGCTAAAACAATATTTTTCAGGATCAACCAAGGCTCGATTATAAGCAAACTAACATGCATGCGATGCTAGTAGTAGCGGAGTCAGAGGTCTTTTTTTTTTTTTTTTTTTTTTCCAAGAGTGTAAATTGAAGCAAAATTTTGAACTCAAATTACAAGACAACAATCTTTTACCTTCATTTATCTATTTATATCTTTTACCCTTTTTTTTAATCTATTTGTTTTAGTAAACTCTAAATCAATATTTTAAAGTTTGGAGTCAAAAAAATTATAAATTTATACAGTGATGAATAGTTAATTTTTAATTTGTTTGAGACATTAGGTTTGAAATTTGAGTACTTAAAAATTATTACATTTAACAGCAAATCCTCATCTGCCTCTAACTCGAAATGTAGCACTCAATCCCCCACCCTCCTCCTCCCACCACCCCCCCCCCCCCCCAAACAAAAAAAAAATCTAAAAAAGAAAATAATAATAATAACCGTAATAATAATAGCAAATTTTTTTTCAAGAAATTATGTAAATATTGTAACTAAAAATTACCGGAAAACAAGGGAAATTGTTAAAAATGCATTAGGGTTAAAACTTTAAAAAGCTCTTGGACCAAAGGAAGGATAGCTACCCTAGGGTCTAATGTAGCTCGAGTACAGTGGCAAAGATAATTAATTATTTTTAGTGGAGACATATATTAAAAGATAAAATTGTTTGGGGATTACATATGGATGATCAATTTTTAACAGGAAAAGAAGAGAAAAATATAAAGGTTTTAGAGATAAATTTTAAAAAAAATTCGGAAATTTATGATGCTTTACTGATGTATTGACATTTGTTGCAATGACAATTTACAAATCTTTTGTGTGGTTGCGCAATGAGATGCAGTTTTGGAGTAAATTATTAGGCCATGCAATGCTTCCCACCACTGTTCTTTCCTTTGTGCTTCACCATTTTTTTATTTAAAAGAAAAGGGAAAAAAAAAAAAAAAAAACTTAAAGATAGAGATTTTGAACTCTAATCTCTAGAAATTATTACTGTTAGAGGTTAAGTGTGAATTTACCGTAGAATGTGGTCGCTATGGTTAGTTGGGATTTACTTCAGCTTACCTTTTGTGGACAACGTTACTCTATCTTTGCCAACTAGCCTTATCAAGCTTCCAAGTATCCAAAAACAAAAACAAAAATAAAACAAATCAAAACAAAAAAACAAAAACAAAAACAAAAACAAACAAACAAAACAAAACAAACAAACAAACAAACTAGCCTTATCAAGGGATTATGAACAGTGGTTTCTTCATTTTCTTAACATTTTGTTAGATAAGTCAATAGTCAAAACATAAAATTACCCTTAGTCTGTCAAAAAGATAAGCTAGTAGATTACTGATAGATTTCGTCGGAATCAAAATGGGTCATCAATAGTCTCTGGTCGCCAATGCCGATCTCTAGTCTCCGGTCATTATCGGAGAGTATTCTGATAGATTACCAAAAGTAATCTACCCGAATATCTTTCATTTCCAACAGAAAATGGTCAATCGTCCGGTTTTGTCAATAGAGAGTATTCTGGTGGATTACTAACGATAATCCACCAGAGTATTTTTTATTACAAATAAGATAATGGTCGGCCTTCTCCTGCTCCAACCGAAGAATATTGTTCATTTCCAATGCACAATGGATGCCCATCTATAACAATAGTAACCGGAGAGTGTTCTAATAGATTCCTTTTGGTAATCTACTAGAATATATTTTATTTTCAGTACAAAATAGTCGGCTCCAATCATTAAAGAGTATTATGGTAGATTACTTTTGATAATCTCCTAAAACATTTTTCATTTCCAACACAAAATGGTCATCTGTCTCCAACTAGCTTTTTGTGATCGGTGTCGGTGAACATGGCTACGAGGTAAGTGAAGACATCAGCTTTCATCGGCTCAACACAGTGGTTCTCTCTCCCATTATCGGAATCATGCAGATCTCATCTGTCAACCATCTTTATAGAGGTTCCTTTCTTTATTTTTGCCGTTTTCAGAAAAATTGTAATGTTGAAGCTTGCGTTTGATATTTACATATCCTTTATTATATACACGATAACTTTTGAATTCTATACGTAAACATATTATTTTTGACCGCATTCACTTTTTTTTTTTTTTAATTAATAACCCAAACATGAATCTTGGTTAAAAGAATAGTACATGTACCAAGATGACACTAATAATTAAAATATAAAACTTTTCTTAAATTAATAAATATTCATTTACGATAAATTAATAAATTATTCACTCAATGATAAATAAATAACCTCGTCAAAACAATATTTTTGCTTAGTCTTTAACAATATTATTTTAAAGAAGCATTACTGTACTTGAGTTGTTTAGGGTAAAAATACTATGTATTTCTGTATTCTTTTTTGAGATATGCAACTAGAGCTAATAACACACTAATAAAAAAGAAAAATGCTAATAGCACATATGCTTGGAATTGTGACCTCACAAACTCAATCAATCAAAAAATTTGTTTTAAATGACTTCAAAATATGGTTTCATCAGTTTTGTTCTTTAGAGGGTACATCTGCAAGTAGGTATATGGCTCTGTTGGTTCCTCCACAAGTTTAGAACGCATAAACTGTTAGAAGAGCTAGAAAGGTCCTTGAAAATATCTTAAAAGGATTTCCTTCAAAACATGCATGGATGACACCCATGGACAGAGTCAGAATTTGAGCTCATTAGAGGCACAATTAAAAATATAAATTATAAATTAATAGCATGAAAATCAAGAAAAATTTCCCAACACTTTTTCGTAGTGAAATTTCATTGAATAAGCAATACATTACAATTGTTATCGACGAGTTCTCATTTTTTGATACCTCTGCATAATAATTTCATTGTCAATAGTATCACACAAAAAAAAAAAAAAAAAACATGGAAGTGAGAAATCACCATTAAAAAAAAAAGATAATTGTTGTAATTAGTTGGATCTCAGGTAGTTTTTAAAAGGCCACAAATTCAGAAACTACAAATATAGAGATATATATAAATTATTTCTCAGTGGAGGCACGTGCTCCCACTAGGCCCGCTTTGCCTCCATCTATGATGACACCCTTAGCTTCGTCGTCGTAGCGATGCGCCTTGGGCTGACCGTGGTCTTCCTCCATCATCTGCCACGGGCTCTCTCTCCTCGGCAGTCGCCTCATTTCACAAATCTCTCATCTAGCACGCATCACTGTTCAACACCAGAGATGCAAGGAGTCGCCACAACGAGTTCTGTCTACGTGACTATTGCAGCCATTGGTGCTCCACCTCTTGAAATTTTTTTTCTTTTTTTTTCTTTTTTATTTTTAATGATTTTTTATAGTGTTTCAACGCAAAATTCATGGTAGCATGGTAGGTTACAACTAGTAGCACAATAGACT
This sequence comes from Ficus hispida, assembly GCA_025413025.1. Classification (NCBI taxonomy): domain Eukaryota; kingdom Viridiplantae; phylum Streptophyta; class Magnoliopsida; order Rosales; family Moraceae; genus Ficus; species Ficus hispida. Next base: position 13,111,528 of record CM046371.1, on the reverse strand, counting down.
ACTGCCAGTAGCAAGAATTTCAAGTAACATGGTGGAATACTTTTAAGTATTACGATAGACAACCTTTAGTATCACGACATTCTTCAGTTGGAAGCAGCTAGACTACTATTATTAATGGGATGCCGCCGGTATCCTAGTATACTAGGCTTAAGCTGATTTCTTACGAGTGAAGTTATAGTAAATAACATATTTTATAAATATTTTTAAAATTTATAGTATATTTTTTAAAAGATGATAAATTATAATATATATATATATATATATATAGATTTTTTGATAAATCTTTGAAATTCTCTAGTGATTTTCTAAAAATTAACGGATTTATGATTGATTTTTAATAATAATTTTATGTGTATAGTTTTATGCTTCAGAGATAAAGAGAAAGGAGGAGTCTATAAAACGTTTAGACTGACAATTGGAATTTAAGCTTTAAGTTTCAAAGTTATCTTCCATCTTTTTAACAGGGTATTGTATTTCTGAGTTGCAATTATAATTACTTGTTGAAGTCAAAGAGTTGAGATCATCTCATCTGGGACAAGTCCAAAAAGTCAGTATGTTGGAGCATGATCTGGTATGTTTCTTACTACTATACGCTAGTTGCTTTTACTCTCTTAGTTGAGTTACCAAATAGTATGTCTGAGATAGGAGTGGGCATTGGATCGAAACCAACTTTTTTTTTTTTTAAGTATCCGTCGTCCAATCCAATTGTGAAAAAATCCTTTCAAATCCAATCAAATTTCAGATATTATTATTTCTTTCCTAGTTTGGTTGCTTCCTTAGTCTCAGGGCCCGTTTGGGGGGACATTTAGAGATGATGTTTTGAAAGTTGAGTTAGTAATGTACAACAGAAGCTCCAGAGCTGAACTTGTCTTATCAAAAGATCATGAATACAAAGTGGAACATTTCATGCATTGCTCCTCATCTGGACAATGAAAGTCCCCCTACTGAAGCTACTGCAGATGAGGATCCTAATGATCTGATAGATGACGAACCATAGACTTTCTGTCAAATGGTGAGTATGCTCATTTCCTTCTGCAATAACTGCATCATATACTATCATCATTTGGAAGGGGCAGGGATAACTAAGATGATGTCAAATGGTAGTGTAAGTGTCTAAACCTACTGCATTGTGTAAATTAAGCTAAACACTGCTTATAAACAGGGGTGTAGCTAAGTGTGGATAAGTGGGGGCTGAAATATATATATATATATATATATTTTTTTTTTCTTTTAATTATACCACAAAATATTTATAATTTTTCTACTTTATTCCCATAAAAAAATAAAAAGTCTCCATTTAACCCGACTAAAACTTTGCGATTTAGCTTTTATATGGTTATTTAGTTAAAAATAATTATACACACCCCTGAAATTTAGATTTGGCTTTGTCATGGTTATAAAGCTTAATTGTTCATATATATCATAATTTTTGCTGAGCGGCTTGCAAAATACTTTTTTTACATGACAAGAATATTATAAAATTTTTTTTCCCTTGCGTTTATACCGCCAGAAAAGCAGAAAATGGATTAAAAAGAAGGCATATTTCTGTTAAATTTTGTTTTCCAAATGCTCCCACAAAAGTAAATAATTTGAATACCTACTCTTATAAAATGATAGTCCTCTGACTCATTCACATTGATTTATAATGGCTCTATTTCTCCCTTCCGTAAAGAACACCACTTTTATTGGTTAGAAAGTTCATACTACCATCAACTTATGTTAGAGAACTAAAAAAAAAAAAAAAAAACTACTAGTCTAATTTTGATTAAACCAGTAGCTTAAACTTTAAAATAAGCCACTAATCTACTTTTCCGTATACCGGTGCTTTGGAAAAGGGGGAATTTTTTTTTTCTCCACACAAACAGCAAATTAATTACAACTTCTGGCCCCAAAAAAAAAAAAAAAACAAACAAACAAAAAAAACAAACAAACAAACAAACAATCTAATTAGGCCGTTGACCTACTTTTGAGCAATCCAGTGGTTTAACGAAAAGAAAAATTACAACTCGTAGATTCAGGGTTTACTTTTGACAAAACAAGATTTTCAAACCACAAATTCACATTAATGAAAAAACAATGAAAAAGAAAAAAGAGAAAAACAATACAAACATAAATGTTACACTAAAAAAAATACATAGAAATTCAAACAAGTGTCATGAATTGCATGACTGGTCACAACTCACAACGGCCGGCGGGGGGGTGGGGGGAGTCGTAGATGTCATTGCACAGAAAAAGGACTGTTGTATCTATATCTATTTAAAAAAAAATAAAATAAAAATGTAGCAAAATGATTTTTTTTTTTAAATTTCTTACAAAATAACCGGATACATGTTGCAATGTAAAACTATAGTTCATTAATTTTGTTCGTACCTATTTAGCAAAACACCAATATATGATTTAGAGTTTCTCAACCACTCAATTTTTCTCTCTATTCTTCTCTTATTGATTCTTAATTTGATTCTTTGATCACTTCAAGGATGATCATCGACTCTCCTTCATATCTTTCTTGACAATTAATTACTTAACACTATAGAGTAGTGCCAAGAAATCCAAATAACAACAACAACAACAACAATATTATTATTATTCAACAATAACAACAGCAACAATAACAACAATAAAAACAATATTATTATTATTATTATTCAACAATAACAACAGCAATAATCTTATTTTAATATACATAAAAGAGTCAATATTATTCTCCCTCCTTTTGCCTTGTGTTAACCCTTTTTTTTTTTATTCTCTTTTTTTACTTTTATCCTTTTTCTTTATTTTATCTTTATCTTTTCTTCTCTCATTTAATTTCTTTTTTGCTTTCATCTTTTTTTTTTTCATTTCTTTTATCTTTTTTGTTTCTCATTACATATTTATATACACACATATGTAATCTTCTGTGTATCTATTAATAACTTATATCTTTTATTAATATGTTTAAAATGGGTTTTGTATAAATATTTTTGAAACTTTGTAAAGAAGTTTTGATTTAGTTGTTTATCTATTAATAACTTATATCTTTTATTAATATGGTTAAAATGGGTTTTGTATAAATATTTTTGAAATTTTGTAAAGAAGTTTTGATTTAGTTGTTTAAGTTTTGTATGGAGTTTTGATTTTTGTTTTTTCATTCTTATTTTTTTGTTTTGTATTTTTTTTCTTTTTCTTTCTTTTTTTAATTTCTCTTTAAATTCTTATACTTTTTACGTCATTTGTTATTTATACTGCGCGCAAAGCTTACATTCAATAATAAATCGAGTTATGAATTTAATTGGGAATTTGGGAAAATTTCAAATCCCATGGACTTAGCTAACAGACCCACTTAAGGGAACGGGTGGGCCAAGATCCCCTCTACCACATGTCAACTATGTTTGGTAAAACGGTTTGAGTTAAAATTTTTAAATTTGAGTTAGCTGACTTTTTAAAAACTAGTTATAATTTTTGTTGACTTTTCAGAAAAAAGACAAAAACTGAGATAAATAATTTGAGTTTAAACTCATTCATCAAACGAGGCATTACACTATGATCTGAATTTTTCAAATCACATTCCAACACTTGACAATCAAATCTACTTTTTATTTAGAATTAGTTCACATTTTTTAGAATGGAAATTAGTTTACATTTATTTTTTATTGTTAAAATAAATATTTTCTCATACTTATCTTAGTTATTTATTTTAATTTATACAATATTTATTTTACAACTAAAATTTTTTTTGATAAACAATTAAAACTCATATTGTCAAATATATACCTTACATAAATATAAGTGTTAGTAAGGAAAATCATGCTCAAATGTTTTACAAACTATCGGTTACTTTGTCCGACTTCACATAGTCCACGGAATTGTCCAAGATTATTCCATTAAGTCATGCCAGAATATCATGAGGCTATGAAGAAGGTCAAATGCACATATATAAGCTCTAGTACTTAGTATTTAGTTTAATAAATTCTTAATCAACTTAATTATAAATAAAAACTTGACTTATTCAATTAAAAAAAAATCGAAATTGCACTCTTGTATTTTGTACACAATACTTAGAAACTGCAAATTAATAAGATTAATTTTGACCTTTGGAGTGGTTATAAATAACTAGAGCTAGGTGAATTTTCTACCGCTTTAATTATTTTCTTGTCCGTGAGTGACATTATTTACCTAATAACTAATTTATTTATGATATATTTTGGGTTTATTTGATATCCAATATCAAATAGGTCTTAGATCTCATTTACTCCCTTCAAAAAGAAATTAAAAGGAAAAAGAGAGATCTGATTTACTCAAGTTACGAATTAATACTCATGTCTCATGGTAATATTTTTCTTACACGATGAAATTGTGGACCCTATATCTATGATTAATGTTCCTATCTATACATAATGTTATGTCTTCAACTTGTCGAATTTTTTCTATTACCGATTTATCTGATTCATTGACAAATCAAAATACACAAATAAATGAATTTAAATTCATTAATCACTCGAGATTAACGTCAATCAGTAACCAATCATTAACTGATCACCAATAACAGCATTCAATTCTTTTCTACATAATTACAGAAGAAGAACAAACTATATGGTGACCCATTTCTTTATATTCTACATACAGAAGCAAATTTTTCCATTTCTCATGAGATATCATTCCGTTCCTAATTGTAGACACTACCACACTAAGAAAATAAAGTAATGTCCAACTTTATTTACTAATAATTATGGATAAGAAATTTATACCGTCTCCTTTAAACTTGTCTCTAATATAGATCTAGAACACACCATATATGGACAATTATAATATTGGATATAGGATTTTTAACTCAAATTTAATAACAAACAATTTTCATATAAATGATTAATAATATAAGGGACTGTTTGATTGACGGGTCCAGAACTTAAGTTTTTAAATTAATTTTTGTCCTTTTTTTTAGTCGACAAAAATTATAACTAATTTTTGAAAAGTCAACCAACTGCAGTTTAAAATTTTCATCTCGAACCCGTATTTCAAATAGATGCTAAATATAGTTTAATGGTAATGTCTACATTACTAAAATATATAGATTTTGAATCCCCACCTATGTTTTAAAAAATAAAAATAACAAAAATATTAGAATTACAAATATGTCAAAAAAAAAAAAAAAAAAACACATCTCCCAATAGCCGTCGAATATGGAGTGGTGTTGCACGGTCTGTTGGCTGGGATGCGTGAGGAAGGAGCTGAATATGCCAGACTTTGTGTGAGGAAAGAGACGGACCTTTTGGCTCATTGAAAGAAGAGGGGGCAAAGAGAGAGAGAGAGAGAGAGAGAAGAGACGAATTATGTGAAGCTATAGGGTTAATTTTGGGGTTGGTTTGACTATTTTGAATAATGAAGGTGCTATGCTTGAAAGGAAAAAAGAAACTGTTGTATTTCTTTATTCAACCATATAGAGATGGTATTTGTATAATTGCCCCATCAATAGTATTATTATTTGTTGAAGAGAGAGTATTTTTGGGAAAAGAATGAAAGTAAAAAAAAAAAAAAATAAAGCAAGGTTTTAGAATGTTTGAATTAAATAATAAGTTTATTAGGTAAATAGAAATTGAGAGAATAAGCCAAAATAGCATAATCTAACATGAGATATTTAACAAAATAGCATGTTTTGAAAATGTAGAAAATTATAGCATATTCAATTTATAAATTTTTGGAAGTCTAGTTTTACCCCCACCCTATTTTCTTTGGTTCTCCTCAGATCTGTCTTCATTGCAATTGCCGTCAAACGATGTCATCAATATTAGACAGACCTGTCATTGTCGATGTTAAGCTAGTGAATCACAACATTGTCTTCACAGCAGAGCCTTCTCCATCAACGTAGTGATATTATCTTCATAGCAGAGCCTTCTCCATCAACGTAGTGATAACTGCGATTCACGAGGTGACGACTTCGTCTCAGAAAATGTGGCAACAGCACCACAATCGACAAGGCGATGGCATCATCTCTAGTAACATTGCGACAGAACCGCGATCAACAAGGCCTGCGTGGTGATCGTGGGGCGAGGAGAATGCAGTTGCAAGTCTTGAACTTCCTTCACGACAGCTAGTAGGTTCTGCAACTCCAAAGATGATGGGCGTGGCGGTGCCACCGTCTTGGAAAAGAAACTAGGGGTTGATTTAGAGGCATGTTTTCTAAGGGTTGATATGATAATTTTCTTATTTATAGGTAAATAACGCAGGTAGTCAACAAAATTAAGATAAATATCGAGTAATATATTTTGAAAACTTTTTAACCCCTAAACCCGTCCTCCCCCTGTAACCCGTAACAGGTTAAATTTTTAACTTGTTTACAACCAGAACTCATTTACATCGGATTTTTCTCGTCCTATTTAAGTCAGGTCCCTACGGATTAATGAGTTAACGGGGAAATTGTCATCTCTAGTTATGCTAATGATAAAATTTAATATTTGGATGAAAAAAATGCTCTCCAATATTGTGTGTTATATTTTCTGTCAAATTTGTGATATATTAAATTTTGTGACAAATTTGTCACAAGGTATAGCCAATATCAAATTAAACATTTTAATTTCAATTAGTTATTGGATTGACTTTTGTCATGTAATTATTACAATTTATTTTTATTTTTAAATTATTTAAAATTTAAATATTCACTTTTACAAGTTTCAAAAAATAATAATAATGAAAACGATAGAAATAACTTTAGAAAAAGCATTTTGCTTTGGAACATGAGGTAAGATAATGTCATTTTCATATATATTTTTATAATAAATATAGTATTAACATATATCAATACATTTGGAGATGGTCTAAAAACAACTATAATTTTTTTTATTAAATTATGAAATAATTGAAAGTTTACAATCTTTATCAATGAAGAGAGAAATTTTAGAACAATTTCAAACATTAAATATAGTTTTTCAAATTTAAGTTTAGAGGCATAAAAAAAAGTTGATATATTTCATTGTACTTTTTTTTAATTAAAAAAAGATATCTGGTGGTTGTCCCATCATTTATAGGTTTTTTAGCTTGTAAGAACACTTCCCTATGTATGACAGAATCAAGTTCTTTATATGAGTTTCTCTTAGTCGTCTACCTAGGACTTACACATTCTCTCACAAACCCAAACATTACCAGTTAAAATTGAAGTGGGAGTCTAAATAGGAAGTAATGAGGATCAAACCTATATAGATGAATGATAGATATCTAACAAAGTTATCCGAACGCTTTGTCACGTTGTCTACCCTTGTGGGTGCATATTACGTTGTAACTAATGCTGAAGCCACTTAAGGCTGAGTGGGGTGGTCATCCCATTAATTTTTTTTTTTTTTTTTGTATAATATAAACATTAAAAATATATTTTTCCATATGTTTCTTCATTGACATGAAGTTTATATATATATATGTACCTATTTAATTTTACATTTTTTTTTCTAATTTCAAAAACTAATTAGTATATATTATACTGAAATAGAAGTCTAACATCGTTGTTGTTTGTATACACCGTTAACTATGAGATTACATGCATATGCCATTAAAACTTTAGAGTGAAAGGGATTAGAAAACATTAAATAAAAATTTTACTATCACTTGAAGATTTGTATTCAAACTAGAACAGTACATCCGTGTACTACATCACTCTAATCTTATTGCTTTGCTTTTCTAAGTCTGCAAAGCATTCAAAACCATTTAGTGAAAGAGACTTCCACCTATAGTTTCATACACTAGTATGACGTTGTGCACTACTATATTACGTGCGTCTATATCTTGGTTCAAGATTATATACATAAATATGTTTAAAACAAAAAACAAAAAAATAAAAAATAAAAGAGTTCGTCCAAGATTTGATTAGTTTTCTATAAAGAGGAATCCCATCATACTTACTTGACGTTGGACCAACAAATAAGGAGGGTCGGGACTCGGGAGCCATACACCCATGCCGTTATAAAAAATAAGAAAAATAAAAATAAAAATATCTCAGTCTACATCAATCAAGAATAACTCTACTGAGAATTCAAGCACTAAGCTATTTATGTTGAAATTAAAAAAAATAATAAAAAAATAAACCTAATCTAAATTATTTAACGTTAGATAAACATAACTTTGAACTTAAAACAAAATATTAACAACCAAACATATCCAAATAAATAAGTATAAAATGTCAAAAATGTATAAAATTCAAATTTCTAGTATATATGTATTTTGTTCTGCGTCAATACCTTTCCTTGAGAGCAAAAGAGAAGTCCAATGATAATAATTCAAATAAAGTGAGGAAAGTAGTGAAAATTACAAAATAAAGAGTGAAAAAGATCCCTCGCTAATTTCCTATCCCAACTTCGTTTTGAGCACTAATCTCGTTTAAAAAAAAAAGATTAATTTCAAAATAAAAATGGAATGGGCATACTCATAACTTGTATAAAAGAAACGATAAATTAAAAATAATTAATACATTATAACTTCTAAATGCAAATGAATGAAATTCATATGAGGCAAACTGAGCTACAATGCAAACTTTCCCAAACATTGTTAGTTAAACATTACACTATTCAGATAGTTTGAAAAGTCTAATCCATAGAAGTTTAATAATAAATAATGGAAAGGAGTAACAATATTTTTAATAATTTAGGGTCATTACAAGCTCGGAAAAAAAGAATATGGATTAAAATTATATAAATTTAAAAGCTTCGAGACAAATATAATAATACCAATTAAGATCTACTGTCTCAAATTTACTGTCTCATTGACTATCCTCTAATTAGTGATGGAGCCAGGATTTATTGGTAGGTGGGAGAAAAAAAAGTTTCGGTCAAGTTACTAGACTCATTATGTTTATGTTTTTAATAAAGCTTTTTATTTCGTTCCAAATTGTTTGCCCAATAAAATATGAGTTGTTACATTTGCACCCACGATATTAAAAAATATCCCAACCTAATAAATATTTCCTAATATAAATATAATAAATGTATCATTTTATAGATACCACATTTAACCTTATCAAACACCCACATTTATTTTAAATTTTATTGATTTTATTAAAAACAAATTAATAAATCTAAATAAGAAAATATATATATATATTTGCATTCTAAAAAAGAAAACATAAAATATTTCTAAAGAAGGAAAAAAAAAAGGAGAGAAAATAGTAAAGAAGAAAAACTCAAGTAATATCTAAATAAAAAATCAAGGAATGCCACACTACATTTAAAAAATATATATAAAAATATAGAATCATGTATACGAACATAGCAAGAAAAAATAAAAAAATAATAATCATATAAAAAACCACATAAAATCATTTTCAAATACTAAAAGAAAAGGGAAAAAAACACATAATACTAATGAATTAAAAAATTAAAAATATATAGTTCAATAATTATTGGATCTTCAAGAGGCATCTTTCTTTTATTTTTTATTTCATTTGAATCCTCAATTGAAATTTTTTATGTAGTTATAAAAATATCTTAAGAAAAGAAATTGATGAAGAACAATTTAGAGTTTAGAACAATTTCTTAGGATTTTTTTCTAAAATATTATTTTCATTTATGGTTAATGTGATGTAAGTTTTTTTAATTATTTTATAAAAAAATATTTTCATTTTATAGGTATGTCGGAGTATGGTATTGTTAATGGTTTTAAGGTAAATTTCTTGTATAGTAAAAATACATTAAAAATCTTTATTAACTTTGTGGGGAATATTTATCAATATTGTGAGTGCAAATAAAATCTTCCTAAAATATGTAAGGGGTACGATGACTAATTTATACATATACCCACTATATTAAAATTAAAAAACCACACTATATTAAGATTAAAAATCATTTCAAAAAGAATTCAAAACAAAAGAAAAAGAAAAAAGCTAGGGGCCATGACCCCAACCTCCCTCCCTCAGCCATTGCCTCTAATAGTACCATATCATAAATATAAATTTAAGAATTTAATCAAATTAAAAATATAAAATATTATAAATTTTAAATAAATTGATCAGTTGTCAAAATATTATTAAAGAGACATTTATTAAGACATGAAATTGAGATAATAAATTTAGACTCACCAAGTAATTTACTCATCTATACTAAATATGAAAGAGTGAGCCCATAAAAATGATCATTGCTATGGTGTTGACACGTGACAGCTATAAAAACTGTCACGTGACAAGTTTTTTTTAATTTTACTTTATTTATCTATTTAATACGTGTGAAGTGCATGTTATTTTATTATGCTTTTCTATCCAAACTAATAGGGAAACAAAAAAAAGGAAAGTAATTTGGACAAGCGAAAAAAACCATGAAGTTACAAGCAAAAAAATAAAATAAAATAAAACCATTGAAGTTCCTACCGCTTTGCCCACAATAATAAAACAAAAGAATAGAATAAAGAGCAAAGTGGTGCCACAAATAGAATAAGAAAAGGACAATAATAGAAAAGTTGAAAAAAAGAGAAATAGAAAAATGAGGGAAAAAAAAAAGAGAGAGAAGAGAGAGAGAGAGAGAGAGAGAGGATAAGAATTAGGAATTTGTTGTCACATGGTATTTGGCCTACAAAAAAACTTGAACATAAGTTTATCTCCGCTTTAGATTTTCCTTATTTTAAAGTGACAACTACGCATTGTGATTGATACCCCATTTTTAGCTTCTCTCTTTCTCTCTCTCTGTCTCTCTCTCTCGTAGTCTTATTTTTAGGGCTTTCTCTCTCCTCTCTCCTCTCTCCTCTCTCCTCTCCCTTTCTCTCTTCTCTCTCTTTCTCTTCTCTCTCTTTCTCATAGGTTTCTCTCTCCTCTCTCCTCTCTCCTCTCTCTTTCTCTCTCAGGTTTCTCTCTCCTCTTTCTCTCTCTCTCCAGAAGGGCAAAACCCTAAAGAGCCGTTTACACCCACCCAAGTAAGTTTTCTCTCTCCTCTCTCTCTCTCTCTCTCTTATTCTCTCTCCCTCTCCCTCTCCCTCTCCCTCTCTCTCTCTCTTTCTAAAAATTTTGAATATATGGGTCCTTGTACTGTTAAACCTGTCATTTGCATTCCCTGTATTTATTTTTTGTGAAGCTGAGATTGAAATTTCGGAAATTTTTAATTTTTTTTTCTCCTTTTGTTGAGCAGATCTGGGATTTGGGGATCTAAGATCGAATCTCAGATTTCGAAACCCTAATTTTGCTTAGCGTTTACTTTGTCATTGGAAAATGTAGATCTGGGCTTGGGTCTTTGTTTGGTATCCTCCTCGATTGCTCAGAAAATGTAGGGGGTGGAAAATAGATTTAGATCTGGGAATTTTTCGCTTTTTTGTTCGGAAAATTTTGAAATTGAAAATTTTTTTTCCCAGTTTAGGGATCCGAAATACCGAAAGTTTTTGCCTTTCTTTTTGGGATTGATGTTTAATGGATTTTTAGTATTTTGTTATGTTTGCATCCGTGGTATAAAGCAATTTGATTTTTTTTTTGGGGGAAGATTTATAAAGCAGTTTGATTTTTCTCAGCAGCCAAACAAGTGTTGATCTTGAAATTTAATGGGTGGATCTGTTTGATTTTCTCTTTTTTTGTATAATTCCGCTTGAATTATTATCATTCTTTATTTTTGGTCCATGGTTTGTTTATTTATCCTTCGATGTTTTCTATTTCTGTCTGCATGATCTGGAGGGAATGTTCTGTTGTCCAATGCGCCAGTTTTTTGTGATTATTATTCAAGTTTTTCTGTTAATTAGTCAATTCAAAACATGACGATTTGGAATATTTCCGCTATTTTTCTGCTGGATTTGTAGCTCCATGGATGATGATGCATTGAACATGCGCAATTGGGGTTATTACGAACCGACTTTCAAAGGTCATCTAGGCCTACAGCTCATGTCAAGCATGGCGGAGCGTGATACCAAACCCTATATACCGGGACGTGATCCGACAACAGTCATGGTTAACGCTAATGGTGCGTATCATCCAAGGGACTGTGTCGTGTCTGATGCCCCGGTCCCGATGAACTATGTTAGGGACAGTTGGGTTAATCAGAGGGATAAGTTTCTGAACATGTTGCCTGCCAATCCCAACTATGCTCCTGTTCTTCCAGAAACTTCTGGAGCTCACTCGTTGCAGATGTTGCAGCCGCCAGCAGAAACGTCAAGGGATGAGAGGGTGGGAAGAGCTGAAGAGCCAGTTATTGTTAATAAGGAGAGTGGGCCCTCGAAGAAAAGACAGGGCGGGGGTGGCCCAAAAGCCCCAAAGGTGAAGAAGCCAAGGAAACCAAAGGATAACAGCAATCCTGCTGTTCCACGAGTGAAGCCGGCAAAGAAGACTTTGGAAGTTGTAATAAATGGGATTGATATGGACATTTCTGGAATCCCAATTCCAGTTTGCTCCTGCACTGGAACTCCACAGCAGTGTTATCGGTGGGGCTGCGGTGGTTGGCAGTCGGCCTGTTGCACGACAAATGTGTCTGTGTATCCTTTGCCGATGAGCACCAAACGGCGTGGTGCTAGGATAGCTGGAAGAAAAATGAGTCAAGGTGCTTTTAAGAAGGTATTGGAGAAACTTGCAGCTGAAGGCTACAATTTTGCTGACCCGATTGATCTGAGGACTCATTGGGCAAGGCATGGTACCAACAAGTTCGTTACAATCAGGTAGATTTACTTTTGGTTGGTACACCATTAGGGGACTTCCATTGCATCTGGTCTGTTTTCACCTGTATATATAATCTGTGGCCTCTTGCAGAGATCTTTTAAGATACTTTGTAGTTTTTTGAATTTTCAATGTTGACTGATGATACTTGTTTCTTCAAATTTGGAATTTTTCTTTGTCTTTATTTAAATTTTCCTTTCGAGGCTTATGACAAGGGCATAACTTTGCTAGCCACCATGACTTTTATGTGGATGAGTTGTTATTTATTGTATCGTTTTTTTTTTTGGATAATTTTCATTCCCTTTAACTTGGAGATGTTAAAACTTGCAGTTAATTGATTTGAATCCTGCTTGCTGTCTTGTTATAACCTTAATGTTGTTGGAACAAGAAAAGTTTTAACTGATATAAGATTACATTTGGTCAAAAGTTAATTATTAATTCTTCCTAACTGTACGGATATATGTGATTGGTACTGTTGTAAGGCACGTTAGTTTATATTGTTATGAAATGTAATTGTTACTATTAGAAACTATAGTTTGAGGTATTATTCTCATGTCTATGAAGGGGATTTCGCTACATTGTAGTTATTGGTTATCTCTTTAATCTTGAAGCGTTATAGATGAATGTTGCTCGGCGAGTCGGCGACTATGCTCAATCTGTCTAGTTTGAAATACAGGATATTTGTCATCTTGAGATTGTGCAAAGATTTTCTTATGGTAAAGTGAAACCACTTGGAAATGCTACACATGTTTGGGGAAAATAGCAGGTCAGCGGGTGTGGGTGGTGTGTAACGGTAAAATCTAGTAAAATTTGAGTGGTCAAAATTGACGAGAAAATGAAAACACAGAAGAAGAAAGTTGGGCCATCCTTTATTATGCTTCACATTAGAGGTATGCCTCTTGTATGTCTACTTAAGAGGAATCAATCAAAACTCTGCTGTGGGTTGTGGGGAAGTGAGAGAAGAAGTCCATCATTATACTATAAAAAGAGGTATTTGTGCTGACAGAGACAGTGGAATGATTTCTTGATTAGTTATTCATTGTTTACAAATAAGTTTCTTAAGTTAGATTTTGCGCGTCTTCTTTTTTCTAATGTTTGCCAAAAATGTATGTGTTTCCAAGTTGAAAGTTTCTGTTCCAAAATTGTGCAGGCTATTTAGGTGGTGTAAAGACATCATGTTCTGTTTTTAGTCGTCTGGTTTTAGTTTCTACTCTGTTTTTGTGTTCTAGTTAATGTTAAAACATCTTCCTAATTTTCACTAAAATAAGTTGAAAAACTACTGTTTTTGTGTTCTAGTTAATGTTAAAACATCTTCCTAATTTTCACTAAAATAAGTTGAAAAACTACTTTCCATTGGGGGGACATCGGGTACAATGAGCATAAATAGAAGAATTAAGTACTCTTCACCATGGCCTTGGGGGAAAGTTTGCAGCTTGAGGAATAACGTTTGAGTAGGGAACATGCCCTTTAACTCTCCATGTGTTCAGCCAAAATACTATTTTTGCTCTTTTTATTATATACAAATGCCTAAAGCATCTTTTGTGTTTGTGAAAAATGTTACAAAATCCCCTTGAAGCAATTATGTTTTGGAAATGCCAAGACTGCCCATCCTAATCTATGTTTAAATCGAATTTAAATATAACTTAACTAAAAAAATACAACCTTTAAGCATGGTGGTGTAGTGGTAAACTATTATCGTAGTGGATCAGTGATCAAAAGTTTGAATGTTAACTGACCCTCTCAGGAGCCTTTGGTAATCCTCAGGGCAGGGGAGAGGAGCTTGCTGATGAGAGTCTTCTCCTTTCCGGACTTATATTTATTTATATATTAAAAAATTTAAAGGAGTGTATTTAATCTTTTAAAATGATCAAAATTCTCAAAAATTTTTACTGAAAAAAAAGGTTACGCATTTTTTGCTTTTCCTTTTTATCATCATTTAGAGAAATTTTCAAGTTTTAAGATTTATTTATTTAATATTTTAGTCTACTTAATAGATTGAGAAAGATTTTTATTTCAAGAGGTATTTTGTGACTGATTTTATGAACACGTGAACATGGGATGTTTTGAGTATTCGTATAATAAAATAGGCAAAAGTAGTATTTAGGCTAATAAATAGGATGTTTTTAGTATTTTTCCTAGATAGATATAAAAAATTATTGTCCATAGGTTCGGTCAAATTTGATGGCAATCCTCACCTATGACTGGCCTAACTTAGCTAGTCGTGGGGGTCATTACAGAAATTTTAGTCAATCATTTTTCACAGATTTTCGAAGTGATTTTCCCTTATGTTTAATATGCATCATAATACCGTATATTTCTCATTTAATCAATAATTATATAAAAATTATAACTTAATGAGATCTATTTAATTTCTCCTCATAAAGACCCTTATAGTTGATCTAACAATGAGAAATGTTTATTCATGTCTGTGTGTTTTACCAAAAAAATAAAAATAAAAAAAATAAAAAAGAAAAGAAAGAAAAACATTTTGCTATGACTGATTGATTGAACCAAACTAACAATCTTCTGTTACTATCCTTGTCCTGTGTAAATTGAGCTTCTTATCACAAACGAACTCTTGGGCAAAGTAGATCTTCAATTTGGGACGCCATAACCTTGTAAGGGCAACACCAACCCCACGCTATTTTAGTGTGGGAGGAGTGTTTTAGAGTGTGGATTGACTCTAATCTATATTCTATATCCTACTTTAAATATGAAATATACACAGTATATTTTATATTTGAAGTATCACTGTGCATATTCTAAATCATTTTTTTTTGTTTTTTAATTAAATTTTAAAGTAATATTTAGGTAAAAATAAAAATTATAAAGTTATCATTAACTTATTTTTTCTTTCAAAATTACCCATTTTTCTATATGTAAAGTATTTGTATGTTTAAATCTTAAGCTATTTTTTTAATACTTTTTTATTTTAATATTTTGAATAAATTTTGTAAGATAGTAAATCAACATATAAGTTTTACATAAATTAAAAAGTTGAGAAGATATTCTAATTCATAAACAAATCATAAATAAGCATACATAAAAATACATTAAACAATTACATGTGATAAACCAAAAATAACACAAAATACATAATATAAAGGCGTAAAAATAGACAACATAGAGATATTATGGTGGAAAAACAATGATTTAATAATCTGGTAGACCAGTACCGGATCCTTCAATATCATTGAAATATTGGTTGAATGCATTATTAGACCTATGCATATCATCTTGTTGTTCTTGTTCCTACTGTTGTTGTAATCTTTTATATAAAATTATTGACTGTTCATTTCGTGTGTATTCACGAATGGATGGGTTTGCAATTGAATTCAAGTCCATGTATAGAATCTTGTTTTCCTCTCTTTGTTGTTTCCTGTCTTGACTCTTCTTTAAGAAGTCAAGGAGTTATCGGTTATCTTCTCGGAGGTCATTTATCTGTGTTGATGTTTCTTATGTTTTTCGGATTAATATGTTAAAAAGATTGTATGGGGGCATAATTTGTAAAATACAAAGATTATAGGGAATAAATATAAAATAATATTTAAATGATTATAAAAAAGAATATAAATAGAATATTTCTTTTAGAGTATGATATAGAGTAAATGGGTTGGAGATGAAATAGTTATTTGAAGTGACATATACTCTATTTTAGAGTTTCTGTACTCTAAAATAGAGTATTTGGGTTGGAGATGACCTAAGCTCGACAATGTTCAAATTTTGTAGTATTGTCGTTTCTATCTGAATCACCTTTTTTTCTTTCGTGATGACCTTCGTCACCTTATTCTTGCTGGTCTAGAAATTCCTCACCCATGTAGTGAAAGGGAGGTGGCCGGTGGGTGGAGGCAAAAGAGGAAGGAATTTGGGATTTTTTTTATCCCTTTTTTTTTTTTGTAAAGTGAATTTTTTTTAGATTTAAAATTTATTTTGCTAGTTTTTAAAGTAATTATGTACTTCAACGTAATGCTCTATGTGCAAATTATTGACATCATAATAATGAATAACTAGTCATAGATTAATTAGATCAATTAGGGCATATTTAGTATACTGCATTATTACTCCGTATTGTATTATTTAAAATAATACAATGTTTCAAAACATTTTTGTATTATATAGTTTAATACGAGATCAAAAATTAATACAATATAAACTGTGATATCTTATACAATAAAAAACTAATGTGTTAAGCTGTATTATATAATTTAATGTAAATATTACATCCAAAAACAAAATATAATAGATTTCAATATAGAGGTTGAGTCGGGTTTCTAGATGAGAATCATGGTCGAGTTTTGGGACTAGTTCAGGTTTCAGGACGAAGCTAGATGCCTGGTTTTGGACTTTGGTTCGGGGTCGGGGTCGGGGTCGGGGTTGGATTTCAAGATAGGGGTCGAGGTCGAGTTTCGGGATAGAAGTTAAGGTCAGGATTTGGGACGGGGGCCGAGATCGTGTTTCAGGACGAAGTTTGGGGTCGGGTTTTGGAACTTGGATTGGGGTCGGATTTTGGGACTTTGGTTGGGGTCAGGTTTCAAAACTAGGGTTAGGGTCAGTTTACAGGGTCAGAGTCAGGTTTTAGGATAGAGGTCGTGCTTAAGTTTGGAATGGGGGTCGGAGTCAGGTTTTTGGGTCGAGGTCAGGGTCAAGTTTCGAGATGGGGGTCGGGGTCCAGTTTCGGGGTCGATGTCGGGGTTGAATTTGGGGATAGAGATCGGGGTCGCGATTCGACAGAGGGATTGGGGTTGGGTTATGGGGTCGGGGTTGGGTTTAGCACGGTGTTGGGGTTAGGTTTCGGAACGGAAGTCGAAGTTAGATTTCGGGATCGAGATAGGATTTCGGAACCGAGGTCAGGGTCAAGGTCGAGGTTCAAGACGGGGGTCGAGGTTGGGCCTTGGGTTTAGAGTCGGGGTCGAATTTCGAGATGTGGGTCAAGGTTGGATTTGGGTTCGAGTTTCGGTGTCAGGGTCGGGTTTCAAAATAGGGGTCGGGGTTGGGTTTCAGGGTTAGCATCGGGGTCGGATTTTGGAAATGGGGTTGGGATCGAGTTTAGAGACATGGGTTGGGGTCAGGTTCAGGTTTCGATGTCGGGGTTGAAGTCGGGTTTTGAGACGTGGTCGGGTTCATTGTTACGTTTCGGGATGGGGGTCGGGGTGTGTTTCGGGACCCCAACTTTGACCTCAAAACCCAACCCCGACACCTATCTCGAAACCTGTCCCTGACACTCGTTCCGAAACCCAACTTCAACTATGATAACGAAACCTAACCTTGACCCCCATCCCTGAAACCCGACCCTAACCCCGATCCACGTCTTGAAACCCGATCCCGACTCTGACTTCGAAATCCAACTTAACCCTGACACCTGTCTTGAAGTTAGACCACGACTTTCATTTCAAAACCCGACCTCGACCTTGATCACGAAAACCAACCTAGACCTCGACCCGGATCCCAAAACCTGACGCCGACCCTGAATTCCGCCCCCGACCACCGTCCTAAATCCAGATCCTAACCCCATTCCGAAATCCACCCCGACCCCCGACCCAGACCTTGAAACTCAATCTAGACCCTGACTCCCATCCTGAAACTCAACCCTGACCCCTTCCTCGAATTGGGACCCTGACTCCAGTTCGAAAACCCAACCCTGACTCTCGTCTCGAAACTAGACCCTGACCTCATTCCAAAACCCAACTCTAGTCTTGGGGTCATAGCATAAATTTTATCTTTTAAAAACTTAATTATTAATACGACACAGTACGGTAAAAAAACAAACAACGTGTTGTATTGCATAATATCATAATGCAATGTCAAACCAAACATCTAATTGTACAATAACAATATAATACAATGCATAAAATACAATACAATACAATACAATGTGTCAACATGCCCTTAAAGGAATACTAAAACTTTTACCATACACGTTAAGGATATAATATATATGTGTGTGTCTATATATATATATATATATATATATATATATATGAGTTAGGCTTACAGTAATCATACAGTTTAATAATCCGTCAATGTAAAATCATTAGAACAAATATTTTTATTTTACCATAATTTTATTTTGTTTTAAGTGTTCCTAGAAAATTAAACATTTACACACTTTTATAACCTATTCTCGTGTTTTATTTTTTTATTTTTTCATTTATTTTTGTCAAATCACGTTGAGCACAAATAAATCTTCGCAATGATCAAACTATATCTTTGATTCTCATGTCATAATAAACAATTTAATTATCATAAACACATATTATTATCAGTAACAAATTTTCAATTTTACATTACAAATTAAACGTTATTTGTTGTGCTAACTATAGTAGGTTGCCATAAATGACATTGCCTTAAGTAAGACAAACCCTATATATATGTACGAATTTTGAATGGTTACTTACTTTTTTTTTTTTTTTTCATCATACCGTCAATATTATAGAGATAAGTTCATGTACCTTACTAATCGTCATAAATATTTTTTTTTTCAACTACTTAATTTATCATAATAGTTTAAATCATATCACATGGCTAAAATAATAATACCTATCTATAGATAAATATTAAAGTAACTATTAAAAATATTTGTGTAAATATGGTTTTATCCAGCTGATTATATCCTATATGCTCTTGACAAAAATTAGGGATGGCAATAGGCGGCTCAGGGTGGGTATGCGTCCCCCACCCCCATACCCACCATTTTTTTATCCTTATACCCACTTAATTTAATGCAAGTGTGGGTACAGATAATCCCTACTGGGGGTGCTATGCTTATAACATACCCATTTACCTATTAAGAATAATAATAATAATAAATCATAACAAATTCCATTAAAGTTTTTACGAAATTCGACAACATAATCACAAATATAATTGAAAATAAAAAATAAAATCTTAAAAACAAATCTAATTTTCATAAAACTATAAAATAAGTTAAAAAAAATACATTCAAACACTAAAAATTCAAATTATGTATATATAAACATATAAATATATATATATATATATATATTTAGGTGCGAATATAAGAGGGGCAGGTATGGGTATGAGGGAGCTTCCCCATCTCCTCCTCGTACATGCATGGGGATTAATCTTAATCCCTATATCTACCTCAATACTCATATATTATTCCTCAAATTCTCCCCTAACCGGGGTGGGTATACATGCACCCATGGGTTATAGATTGGAATGCAAAATATTATATATATATATATATATATATATTTATTGTATGTTCTCCCTATTTGTTATGTGAGAATTATGTGTTCTTATTTTTGTGTTTTATTAAAAAAAAAAAAAACATTGTTATATGCCCCTTTTTGGAAATCAATTGATTTTTTAACTTATGTATAAATGTTTCAGCGACCGCTGGGGGTTGGGGATACGTTACATACATATAAAGATTTTGAATATGTTCTTGGGGTGTTTGGTATTTGAGTTAGAGTTAAGATTTTTAAGTTTTAATAGTAATTTTTGTTGATTTTTTCAGAAAAGACAAAAGACTTTTTTAGTAATTAGATTAACTGTCTTTGTTAATTACGTGAATTATAGCATACAGTACAATTTTAGTGGAATTAGTCAAACTTTAAGAAAGTTTCAAATTGCTCTTTTTTTTTTTTTTTTTTTTTTTTAATAATTATGTTGCAAGCATTTGATTAGTGGTCATTAGAATTTTTAAACAAAATTTAGTAGTGTAAATTAACCTAAAAGATAAACAGGTTATAGTATTTAAAAAAAAAAAAAAAAAGGCTATGGCAATTCTATTTTTTTTTTTTTTTTTACACGTTCACTAGAGGTCCCTTCTCTTTTGGGTGCCATCCTCTCACTCGGGTGAAACCCATAAAATTATTGTTATATGTCCAAAAAAAAGGGCATAAACTTAAAATTCCTGAAGGGAAAATTTAAAAGTCAGTAATTCATTTATTTATTTATATTTAAGATGAGATTTAAATTATATATTTTATGATGTGAAAATGTGTCGACTAATTAACAGTTAAAGCTATACTTGCAACTATTGTGAATGAATGTATTTAACTTGTTAAACTATTCAACTATATTTGAAAAGAACTATTGTAATATATCGTAAACACTGTGAAAGCATTTTCAAAGTTTAAGAACCATAAAATATGAACCTTAAGTAGTTTTAACTTAAAATTTCTAAAGACTCATAAATGATAATCTATATATTACTCAAATAAAATTTTTAAAAAATTATATATCATTGCAAGTATAACTTAACGATAATTTTTATTTAATTTTATTTTAAATAATAGATAGAATCAGATAAAGGGGATGGATTTAGAGATGTACTATAGATTAGAAGACACAATAGGTATGTTTGACATTACAATAAAAAATTGTTGTATAATGTTTGGAATTAATAATGAAGCTCCCTTGCAAGCAAATTAAATACATTTTAATTTCCAGATTTCCAGTACCAAAAACTAGAAACTAATCAAATCGGGAAGAAATTTAAATGCAAGTTGAGAAGGCATATTTGAAGAGGCCTCAATTAAAACCTCATTTTCTACACAATTATTGGTGATCAATCTCGGAGATTGCTCATCAAAAATCTCCCATTTGTCGGTTACTATGGTCTTCAAAACCTTCTGATTATTGGATTCATGACTTTCTGTTCCACTACGATTATGCTCTTCTCCGATCACCACAATAGCCTTCGAATCGTCATGATCCGAAATTTCCCTCTTTGAAACTCCGTTGATTAATCGCTCCAGATCTTTCACATCTTCCTCCGGAATTCTTTCAATTGTAGGACAACTCGTAGGATTAAGAACCCCCATTGCACTGCAGAGCTCAAAGAACAACGAGAGCTCGTCACCTTGAGCCGTCGCCTTATGCAGAATCCCGAGCGCCAATCGTGCTTCCTCGACCTTCTTCCCTGGCGAATTGTAAACCCTTAACAGCACTCGAGCGATCCCTCTGCAGATTCTGCTGTAAACCTCGAAAACCTCGGTAACAATGCATATCATGGCTTCAAAAATCAGTCCAACCTTTATCATATTTTGTGTCTGCGGTTTAACCTAATTGCAAAAAAAAAAAAAAAGGATCAAATAGGTCTAATGAAATAAATTTGCCCTATGAATTCTACGTAATTTGCATGGTTAGTATTCAAATTTGCAGTGATTGTAGACATACATAACCTAACAGTAATATCATACTTGACTTCATTAAAAAGTGCAGAGTTTGAATTCACCTTCCTCGAGTTCAAAAAAAAAAAAAAAAAAGAATTCGAATTCAAATCTTGTTGGATTACATTTATAAAAAAAAAAAGTAAATTAAGTGGGGTGTCACCTGGAGAAGAAGATCAAATAGAGATTGCCATGTGACAAGCCTCCTGAGCTCCTCGGACAAGGGTGCTTCCGTCGAAGGCAGGGGTTTGAGCACCTCCGACGACACGAACGTCGATCTCTTATCCAAATAAGCGAAATAAGCGCGAACGAAGGCGTTGAATCCCCACGCTCTCGACGAGTGGCCATCAGTGAAGCTTGAGAGATCAAAGG